>JAOEHY010008433.1:0-36209 GCA_025447955.1 Psilopsiagon aurifrons | reverse complement strand
GGAGCAGAGGGAAGAAAAAGGGGGAAGTGAGTGAACAAACTGCGTGGCTGATTTATGGCTTAAACCACGACACCTGGAGAATATACTAAGGTGAAGAAGATGAGGCACATGGAAGGGCAGAGAATGTAGACAGAGTTTCACTGCAGAAGCACAAAAATCAACATGGATCTTTAAAAAGGAGGGGCCTTAGGGAGATTAAATGGAATAAAATAATACTTTTGAAATTTTTGCCAGTTTTAACCATGTATCTCTTAAAAGAGCTAATTCAAGATACCTTTTGGCTCCCATTTGAATTGTTGGTGGTGTCATGTTTTTCTTCCTTACATGTCAGTCTGGTCCTAACTAAAAAGAACAGAAGGGCCTTTTGGAAAAGACTCTTAAATAAGCACATGGAAACATCTATGTTTGCCAAGAAATAAAAGTGGCTAGGGGGAATAAATGAGACAAAGGAAGAGCTCACTAAATCATTTATACTTGATTATATACACACATTACTGTTGTGTGCTGATTACACAGAAATGGAAAACATTTAGAGACAAGTGTGAACACGCTGATGTGTCTGTGACAGCGAAAGCTGCGGGGGTTATACTCCACTTTTAAGTGACAACTGGAAAAAGCAAAAGAGAGAAGGTCAGCCACTTAGATCTTAAGGTATTTTTCGTGCTTCCTGTGGCACACTGACAGTTTGAAAGGACACATCTCTTTCTTTCCTCCTCAGCCATTTTTTTTTTTTTTTTTGTGGGGTGGAGGGGACAGGGTGAATGAGCACTGTTAGCATTTAAGCTCTTTCTCTGGTTATTCAATCTTAGAATCCTGACCATGATAAAGAAAATGTTGATTAATGGCTACTATGGCCTGCTCAGTACATCTGAGTTGTTGGCTATTTGCAAGTAATTTTTCTATATTTTCCCATCAGTACTGGGTAAGATAGAGGCAATTAACTGACGTGTATCTCTTCCTAGTTGAGCTCAGTGACATATTTCTTCCAGACAAGAACTCATCTTCTTACGATCTTTAACACTAACCCAATGGTTATTGATATCTTGTACTTGCAGTAGCTGGAAGAGTTCAAAGTTGCTTACGTGGAGTTCAAAGTGGGTCAGAACGTGATTATATGATGTACAAGCTGATTGTCTTTTGTTGTTGTTGTTGTGCTAGTCTGAATTCCTCCAGTCTGTGTGGAGGTAGGAAAGTGAAAGTGGCTCTTTAGAGACCAGAAATTTTGTCATTTTACTTTGTTGCCCACACATGAAATGCAATACAATGGAGTAGAGAAGCAGGAGGAACAACAGAGCAGATAAACCACAAAGGAGTGGGAAGAAGAGGAAAAACTTGTAATGGGAAGTGCGAGAAGAGAAATCAGAAGGAGAAAATTGTGTTTGGTGAGGTATTTTTACAGCTAAAATAATCTTTTAGATAAAGTTGTGGGAGAAGTGGTATTTTAAATAGTGAGAAATTGTGTGGAACAAATGATGAAAGAATGAGTAAAAAGTTCTGTGTATCTGATACTTTAGCCAGGGAGACTGGTGAAGCAGGAAATGAGAAAGATTAAGAAATATGACCGTGCCTATCAAAAAATAGCTGTGCATCTTGAAACACATACTGCAAAACAAAACCAAATAACTTTCTTTCTCCTTTGCTGCTACACTGCTGATATTTCTTTCAGTGTGAATGTTTCTCTGAAACCTGCAATTGTGTTTCCGTGCATGCTCAGGGCTCAAGCTCAACCTAACAGTTATGGTGCCCCTTGTTAAGCTCTTCTCCAGCTCAGAAAAAGGCAGAACAGTACATCCCTCCTAAAGGATACATTCCACATATACAGTCAAGGTATGCTGAGCACAGGGTGTCAAGATGAGACCTCAAAGAGTATATAGTTAATTCTTTAAACAGTGGTGATGGCTACATCATCACAGAATAAAAAGTGAAAGAGCTGAATTTAGAGAATCAATCTGAAGATTCAAGTCTGTCTTTCCGACCTTGAGAGTGCTTGAGGCTACATTTACATTGTGAAGTACTGCAGTAGAACTAGATGGCTGGTGCTGATGATGTTCATTCAGGAAATCCATGCTTATGACTGGTGCTCTGTGATAAACTACTAAGGACTGAATGCCAGCTAGCAGCTGGAGTGTGTTAGGTAGGCTCTAAGAGTCTACAGTTTTCTCTTAAACAAACCAACTTTTATTTAAAAGGAATTCAGCCTGTAGCCTCTGAGATTGTTCCACAATGTGAACCAAAGTGCAGCAGATAAAGCAGCTCAGCTTTCCTTCATAAATGCAAGAGATGAGATTAATTAAAATTCTTATCTAACTGCAGCTTTGCTCTCCAGGTGGCATGTTTCCATCCATCTTTGCATAGGATGGTATTTGCAATATGCAGTGACGATCTGATATGTAGCAATCATTTGTAATAATCAGAATTTCATTTTTAGCACAAATTCCAGAATTTAAATCCCAAACACACTTGCAGTACTTCTTGGAATACCTGCATGCCAGTGAAGGAACAGAGGGAGATCAGATTTTGCAGATATGTTCAACATTTTGTGAGTGAGCTATGAGAAACTTAAAATGCAGCCCACCAAATTATTATTTTTTTTATACTACCTTACCTTCCACAGAAATGTCTTAAAGGAAGTTAGAAAACCAACACTATATTTTTATTTCTTTTTGAGATCCACTGCACCATATATATTACATTACCTAACTTGATGGTCCTTAAAGCCTTTTCCTGGATTGCACCCTTAGCTGAAAAGAAGACAGGCATCTTGTACCTACTGGTAAAACAGTGAAAGATAAGACCTCTCCCTCTGTTCTGACAGTGAGTGTTTGCAGCAGAGAACTATATAGCTTCCAGATATGCTTTCATTATTTCATTTTATGGAACAGCACAAATAATCCATTGAGCATGGACACACACATTGAACAAATGTAAAAACTCTCACCAGTTCCAGTGGGCATACATTCAGAACAGATGTTACTGAATGTTATTATTTCTGCATTGGAAGAAAAAAAAAAAAGTCTAGAAATTAAGACTTTGTTCTGGTAAAAAAGTCTAGAAATTAAGACTTTGTTCTGGTAAGTGTTTTGTACCTAGGAGCCTACAGCCTAAATAAGCAAGACAAAATAATAGAAAGTACAGTGTTAAGAAAGCTTTGTAAAATAATGTAACAAGTTAATGACAAAGCAAGAAATAGAAAACATACATTCTGAGTCTTAAAGCCTTTATCCTATTCACTAGAGAAATTACACCATTGAATAGCTTGATGTAAAAAATTGAGGAGGATGAACAAAACAGTATAGATTAAGAGATGACTTCCTATAGCTGAAGGATGTTCTCTTGAATAGGCTGATTTAATGAAGCATTAGTATCATTGAATATATGAAATCTGTGACTGGATTAAACTGCAGTGGGTTAAGACTATAAACTATAAGGAATACAGTGATAATCTAAGTGCATGACAGTTCCAATAGTCATGCTGCAGTATATCAGTCACATTATTTAGAAAAAAGTTAAGGGGGAAAAAATATGCTTAGAGAAAAAGAGTGAATGTCATACAGATTATGAGCTTAAAGATTGCTGAACACACACACACACACACACACACACACACACACAGAGCGGCAACACCAATAATACAGAACATTGGGGCTTGCTACTAAATCTCTGTATTTGAAAAACTGTGCTTCAATTCAGATAATTTTTATAGCTAGTTAATCACATCAATCATTCTCTGACTTTCAAAGTGGTGCAGCTGCCGACCTGTGAGATAACTCTGACCCCAGACACTAAGATACTCCTATGCAAATTTTCCTAACCCTGGAGATATGCAATTAAATGCAATGTTTCCTCTAATTGCAACGGAAAGGTCAAACTCACATCTTTTTACTTTCACACTTTGCCAGGCCTGATAAGCAGAATTAGGTCTAGCAGTTTCTTTGTTGAAGTGTTTTCCTGGACAATACTGGCAGTTAAGAGGCACTGCCTTTTTCTGGTTTTAACTATATTTTGCCAGCATAATCTTCCTTTATCCATTTATCTCCTTAATTTATTGGCATTAGACTTCTTCTCTGTATCTCTGTACTCAGCTTTTGCAGACATATAAGAATGTGACTCAGCAGTGAGTATGGTTAGCCATTTCAGTTGCAGCATAATTTTGAAAGACCTGAGAGCACAACTGAGAGAAAACAAATAACAGGATCTAATAATGAGCTAAAGGATAAATGCCACAACTGAAATTCTCTGCCTGGGTATTTTTAATATAGACATTATCTAGAAAGGAGAGACAGACAGATGGAGAGGAGATGGTGTTCTGTTCTGGAAAAAAAATTTTCCCCCACCCTCCAATCCTAACTTTTATCTCATGGTTTAGGCTGGGTATCAAATGCTGGATAGGTAGACATTAATTTCCCACTTTGCACATTTAATTATTTAATTATTATTTAAAATTTAATTATTTTAATTGTCCTGATCCAAGAAGTTCTTACAGACCTCAGATTGGTCCTATGTTTCATGCTTATTTTCACCGGAATCGCTTTAACAAGAAATACTAGGGGAGGGAAATTTCCAAACATAAGAAAACCTACCTGTGAAAGTAGTCTTCTGAGAGGTTGTAGTAAGGACAACTCTGTTTAGATGAGCAAAACTAAATTTTGACATGTCTATTTGAAATGGACAAGTAGTTTAAGAACTTAAAATAGAATCATAGAATAGCCTGGGTTGTAAAGAGCCTCTGAAGATCATCTAGTCCAACACCCCTGCAATGAGCAAGGACATCTTTGATTAGATTGCATTCCTTAGAACCATGTCCAGCCTGACCTTGAATGTTTTCAAGGATGAGGCATCTACCACCTCTCTGGGCAACCTTTTCTAGTGCCTCACCACACACACCAGAAAAAAAAATCCTTCCTTACTTCTAGTCTAAATCCACCCTCTTTCAGTTTAAAGCCATTCCCTCTTGTTCTATCCCTACATGCCCTTGTCAAAAGTCCCTCTCCAGATTTCTCGTATGCCCCTTTTATGTACTGGAAAGCTGCTTTAAGGTCTCCCTGGAGCCTTCTCTTTTCCAGGCTGAACAAGCCCAGATCTCTCAACCTGTCTTCATAGGAGCACTGCTCCATTCCTCTGATCATCCTTGTGTCCCTTCTCTGGACCTGTCTCAAAAGGTTCAAGTTTTTCCTGTACTTCAGACTCCAGAGCTAGATGCAGTATTCCAGGTGGGGTCTCATGACAGTGGAGTAGAGGGGGAGAATCATCTCCCTTGACCTGCTGATCATTCTTCTTTTGGTGCAGCCCAGGATACAGTTGGATTTCTGGACTGCAAGTGCATATTGCCAGGTCATGTCCATCATGAACTTGATGATATCAGAGGGACACACTAATTAGGAAAAAACACTTCCTGACTCATGGACCCTCAGAGTTCCATGTGAACTGGGAAAGAACAACAACAAAGTTCCCACAACAGCACAATAAGTCTCCACAAGTCTCCACAAGAACAACAACAGCAAAATAATTATTTTTCATTGGATTGTACACTTCAGGAGAATTCTAAGTATCTTTAACTGGTCTGAACAGCATAATAAACAAGGGTGATAAGGACTGGAAGTAAACACCTCTGCAATCAGTATGTCTGAATCCCAGATATAGACACTAACAAGCGACATTTTTATGTTTTCTAGAATGATTTGTAATGAACACCAGGTTTTGCGTGCTGATTTTTATTCTGGTTCCCACATATCAGGAAGGTTTGAAGGATGCATTACAGGTATATGATTTATGGACATCTATTGCAACTCAGTAGAGAATATTGACAGTTACACAGCTGCATTTCAGCAGCAAAGAATGTAGAAGCTATGCTAAAATTAGACCTTTCAGCATAATCAACAAATTGCTTACACGTGAGTTTTGAAGGCAGATTAAATAACAATAAGTATTGAACAAATGCAGTTAATCTATTTCCAATGCATTTTAGTAGATCAAAACAATAAGAGAAAAAAAAAATCAATGGAAGCTCTTTCTTTGTTGTGAATTCTGTTGGCTAAAATAGGAAAAGTCTGAACATTATTTGTACATAGAGTAGCTTTTTTCAATGTGATCATTAAAAGCAACCTCTTTAGATAATCTTGTATGCTTTGTTATTGCAATGCTCTTCTGTTCTTCCTGAGCTTTAATTTTCTTTTGCCTGATCTCACACAGTGTACAAACACTGGATCAGAGCTTATGTGCACTTTCCATTTTGTGGATATTTTGTTGTTGTTATGTGCTCTTTATATAATTTTTTTTTTTTTTTTTCTGAAAATCGTGATGCGTTCCTAGTAAGAAATTAAATGAAAAGAGGAGGACTGCATAACAGGGTGAATGCCAGAAAGAATCACACTTATCACCTACAAATTTTCCTAGGGATTTACAGTAGCACCTGTACTAATAAATTAAACAGAACCAGGTCAATACTTGAGCTATATCCTATGTTAATTCACACTATTTAACTGCCAGCATACCCTCAGGCCTGTTTTGATCTCTGCTTACTAATATTATCTCCTTAATCAATGCTCAAATAAAGTTCAGGGATAGAACAGGGCAGAGTAGATTCCCAGCCAGTAAAACAGATGCGGTTGGTCTGTCCTTTTCTGTTTGCTCATCTGGATTTGTGAGGGTCAGTGAGCTTAGCCCTCAAAATAGGAATTCTGCTGTAGGACTTGCTCTCAGAGTGAGAAATAAATTAAGTCCTAGTCTGTTTCATTTACCACATCTTTCATGTGTTATTTCTACTTTGTCAGTTCCAGTGGCTTGTAGTAGGAAAAGGTGAAACTATGTTTTCTTGAACCATCTTCAAAATTTTTCTGTCTATGGCTAATACAGTTTTAGATGAAGACAGGAAGCAGTAGAGACATTGGTTATTAATGAGTAGCCACAAACTGATGGTATTTTTCAATAGGCTCTACACAGCATCAGGCGTGCAGAAGCCAAGCTGCGGTAAAACCTGATGGTGAAGGTTCCAGACTGAATATGCTGTGCAACTTCTGTGGGCTAAGGAATCGTACCTTTTGTGCAGATCCAAGAGTTTACTGAAAGCAGTGTGAAATATGGTCCTGGTCCCTGGGTGGGGTAGGAGCCCGAGGGGAGCTGGGATACTTAGGGCTGGCAGAGTCCTCAGGACCCTCACATTGCTTTAGGAAATAGGGTCTAGGAGGATGACAAGTGTTCAGCATCCCTGATCACAGATCTACAGTAGGTTATGCCATTAAAGGGAGGCGCTAAATTCTGTTTACTCCTAAGTCTGCTGAGTCTATTTCTGTATATTTCCTAATACTGTCAACTTACTTGCTCTTTATTCATTAAATAAACAATATAGTGACTGAATCTGCTATATGTTTTATTGTGCATGTTAAATCTTATTTGTGTTGAATTGGTTCTTTTTTCTCTTGATTAGCTCTATGATCAGCTTTAATAACCTGATAGCTTTTTGTATCATTTTAATAATCAGCTGCTGACCAGTGGTAATTGCTATTGATAGCCCTGGGTCACCCCTTACATTCCTGCACTGGCACTTTTAAGCCTCTGTTCTCATCTTGCCCTTGTACCTGTTGAGAGTTGTTAACTTGTTAATAACTTTTTTTTTCTCCAGTAGCCTTTCAACTGTATTTTTCTTTGAAACACAATGAACTTTGTATTAGAACTATGTAATGGCACATGCATCCTTGTCTTAGGGTCACTGACTCATTCACTCTACAAAAATAATAATCCATTAGGAGATATGTATAGATTTAACGCCTTGATTACTACTTGTTATTAACATCTTTTAAATATGGCAGTATCACTGGTGTGTTAAACAGTGCATGGTATAATATAAGAATAATGATGATTATTTTTTTTTAATCTGATTAAACTTCCATTTCTGAATGGGGAAAAAAGATCAAAGTTCACTGTGAATATTGCTGATAATAATGACTTTGACCACATCTATAGATTATGTTAAACAGCTCAAGCAATATTCTGTAGAACAGCTGAGAAATCATCTGTTATAGAAGGAAAAGTGGTCTTATTTTTTATTATATCCCTCCTTGCCGGTATTTCTCTTATGTAGGCCCATAATACTTCCCAGACAGACAAGAGCACAGTATATTAGGAAAAGTTATATTCAAGAAGGGTCTCTGTGAAATCCATTGGTGTCATTAGGACTGTTCTCATGCCACTGGGAATTGGACCAGTCACAGATCTCAATGTGTAGGTACTGCAAAGTTTGAAAGAAAATTAGCTAGAGTGAACAGATAATGAAAATGCCAAGAATAAGTACAGGTGGCATATAGACAATCTGGGTTCAAAACGATATTCTAGCTTACTCTGTTTAGCTCAATAAACATTTTATACAGATCTAAAGAACTCCAGCAGAAAAGAGAGAGCCAGAAAAATGTTACCCTAGAGTGCAGTGGTTGCTGCACATAAGTGACAGGAAGATGTGAAAATTTGTCAGCCTGAATGTATTTTCTTGCAGCAAGATGATGAAAACTACTCTTGTAGTTGCAGAATGAATAGGATCTTACAGCATGTAAGAAGTAATATTATATGAAGTAGCATTATTTTTTAAAAAGTCTCTCTGCTAAAATTACGAACAAAATTGAATGCTAAATTGTGCTGGAATCCCCATGCAATTCCATGCATATCACAGAAAAATCAAATAATTCATCTTGAACAATGTTAGTGCTGAACAAGGAGCAACAAAATAGTTTTAAATAATAATTAGTCTGATGCTATAGCAAGCTCCTTTAGTGTTTTGTTAAATTGAGTTGTAAATTTATACTCCATTTGGCAAACATGCATTACAAACTAAGAATATTACTGTGTTTCAGAATCTAGATATTAATGTAGCCTGAATAAGCCAGCACGTAGCACAGCACATATAGCAGTAGGCTGCGCATCTCTTGTTATTAATTTTTTTTCAAATTTTATGTAAAGGGAAAAGTAAGTAACTTTGCCTAGTGCCATCATCTGTGCAGGTAATGAGGAAATGTTACATTGAACTAATTTAATATAGTCTGAAAATTGAAAGTTGGCATTTCAATGACAGCAGAGCACTTAACTTCAAAGCTCCAAGTTTGAATTAGTTCATTCTTTCATTGACATATGGATTAATCCAATTGCCTGCTTGCACTAGGCAAAGCCTATTTTGTTGTAGAAGGCATCCAGTTTCTGCTGACTGCAGCAGAGTGGGCAAAAAAAATGTCCTTTAAACTACCCTTTTCTTTTTAATTCCACCTGTACCCCTAGAAATTTTTCGCTTTTTTCTCTTGAGTTACTGTTCTCTGTTTCTAAGCATTTATTTTTATGATCCAGAAAAACTGTAAGTGAATAGCCTTTTATTCTTTATAAATTCCTATTTTGAGGGCTGCACATCTCTGAGGGACACCACGGTTGTTGTAAAATTTGCATGTAATAGCTTTGAGGTATGGAGGTAATAAAAGAGCTAGAGTTTCAGGTCAGAGCTCAGAGCAAGTTCATTAATTCCTTTTTTTACAGAAAGCACATAAAAAATTAATGAATTGGGGCTGTTGAGCTGTTTGCTATATAATGCAGTAAACATTTTTTTTCTTTTTGGTCAAGTTTTACTTGCAACTTTAAGTTTTTAATCTGCAGAAAAAGATGTAGAGAGAGACAAAAAGAAAACGAGTAAGAGAAAAACATCCCACATATATTATGCTATGTGTTGCAGTTGCTGCTATCCCAGAAAGAGATCACTGTAATTTCCTAGCTCTTCAGTCAGTACATATGTAGATATTAACAGATATACACACGGATGTACATATAGCTAAAGGGATGAAGAGGATGTTCACGCTCAAATCTACACAAGTGCCGTGGTTAGGATTAAATTAATGCTTAGAATGCAGTATCCCACACTGATATTTTGGGATAGGTTGGTATAATGTATTGAGTTTATTACCCATCTTTTCATCTCCCCTAAGGCAATTGCATACACATATATTAGTACTGGGTTCTGTGGCAAAACCACCAGCTTCTTATGATGAAGTTAGCCAATACACCTGCATGTGTTCTACTATTTCTTTCAGAATGCAGTGCAAAGACACTTAAATAATTTGACAAGCAATCTAGCCACATTCATGAGGAGCTGCAGTCAAGCCTTATTGACTTTGGGTAGCATTTCGCTGTGCTGTTTAACTGGTTTAAGTTAGTTCTAGTGTAGTGATTTTCCTATCTCATTCCCCTGAAGAAAGCAGGCATACCCTAAGGACAGATGGAAAGATATGATAAAATAATATAATTAACATGAAATGATTATTTAAGCAATTAATTGGAGCTTCTCAAATGCTAAGTTCCTTTAGGCCTAGAGTTTCTTTAGGTTCTTTAACCATTATGAGTACTTCTAGAATAAATATAACCAGTACTGTGTTATGTGCTTAATGATACTATGCAGTGGAAAACCTATTACAATTAAAAGCTGGCTTCAGGCCATTTGACTTACAACAAAAACAAAAACTTTAGCAGTGCAGGTAAAAAATCCTCATATTTCAAAAGACTGCAATATTTCTTTAAAATACATGGACAGGTTGAGAGAGCTGGGATTATTCAGCTCAGAGAAGAGAAGGCTCAGGGGAGATATTCTAGCAGTCTTCAGATTTACTGTAGTATCCCTTTAGGAAGTGGGTCTTCTTACAAGGTCAGGTAGGAATAGGACAGGGTGGAAAGGTTTTAAAATGAAAGAGGGTAGATTCAGATTAGATATTAGGAAGAAATTCTTTACTGTGAGAGTGCTGAGGCACTGGGACAGCTTGCCTCGAAGTTGCAGCTGCACTATCCCTGGAGGTTCAAGGCCAGGTTGAATGGGACTTTGCAATTTTGTCTAGTGTAAGGTGTCCTTTCCCATGGCAGCTGATCTTTAAAGTCCCTTCCAACCCTAACCATTCCATAATCCTAAAATAAGACAGACTGTGGTGATCAGCCACAAGCTCAGGCAAGTGTGCTTACTGGCCCCATTTTACACTTACCTGACCCCTTTTACACATTTTTTCTATCTTCTGATTTCTAGATTTATGTATTCAGAAGTTTTAACCACTAGTCTTAATGGATTTAATGCTTCCCATTAGGAGAGAAATAATTTAAAAGCTCTGAGACACAGAAACTTCCATCTTAAATACCTGATGATCCTGTGTTATTTAACTGGTATGTAGGATTATGTTCTTAACTCATTTAATGTTAATTATTTTGGACTTTAATTCCAGTAACAATTAGAGACTCCCACCCTTGTCTGATACTTAATTATGATAGAAACTGTCTAAATACAAATTGATAATCAGAACCTGAAGCAATCTCCTTAGTAGGTAAGTATGAAGAATAATGATTTAAAAAACCTTGATAATTTTCAACTTTTCTTTGTCAGTTTACTTTAAAAGATGGTTTCTTCCATTCTTACACTGCAGTTGGAATTTGCCAAAGTGAAACAAGTTTATTTTTCTGAGTAGGAAATGGAGCATAAAAAGTAGAAATCAATGTCACGTCATTTCCATTATTGTTGAAATGGGCTCTGGAAAATGTCATGCTTATTTCAAAATTTGTCCATTATATTCCTGAACATGCTTGATTCTCAGTGTAGTTAGCTAATGACTTTCTTCTATTTCTACTGCCAGAAAAGAAAATCTCACTGACTTCCAACAAAGCAAGATCAGGCCCAGTATCTAATTAAAATATGCAGTGGATGGTAGGAATCAAGTCTCTTTAATTCATATTAATTGTTTTTGTGTCCTTGAAATATACCAAAAAATTTTACCATGTTTTTTCTTTATATCGTTCTTTTGCATCTGAAATGTCAAAATAACATGAACAGAAATTTTTGCATTAAAAAATTTGGGAGACCACAGACCTACAGAATCTAATTTTCAAAAGGATTGTATAGTGCTAACTCTGGTCTTATTGAAGTAAAATGGACTGCAATATTGATCTCAGTAAGAAAATACCAATGATTCTAGAAATATTTATGATACCTGTGCAATGATAGTATAGGAACAACAGTACTGCCTAGGAAATGTTATTTGATTGGCATAACTCGTGTTACGTTTCTAGTCTATTATAATTTAAAAATGTACTGAGGTTTCCTGGACAAAAGTATTTATCTGTACACAACTCAGAGAATGAATAACTTTTCATTAGTTGTTGTTTCCTACTAAAAAAAAAAATCAACATGATCTTTTATTTATTAGGAACCTCATCCCGTCAGATTTTGCATAACTTGAACACCTAAAAGTTGTGCCTACAACAACTGAGATTTTTAACTGTCTTGCAAAACTGGGTCCCAAGACATTTATCAATTTAATAAAGAAATATTCAATGAAATAATGGAATTAAGAAGCTTCAAAAAAACACTGAACAACTAAAGAAATCTTCCCTAGCCATGTTTCCTTGCATTTTTTACATGAATATCATTAATTCACCTAATATTTAATTGAACAATAACATTTACTTAATGGTTTATACAGCCTTAACATCTTTTATTATTATCAATTAAGCAACATTGTGAATAATTTTTCTTGCGCATTATTTCTTAATCTACCAAAAGCACACAATATTAAAATATATACAGCACCAACAGCTTTTGATAGAAATTGAATTCAATTTGTTTGTAATCTAATACAAAATAAAATGTTCCTGAAAAGCCAAAGTTTACCAGCTGTTTTTGAAGCTGTCGTGGAGCAGTAGGTGGCTGTTAATGGGCAATCTTTATTAATAAGGAACACATTGTCAGTTAAACAGCATTCTCATTATAAATTAATTTCTTAGCAAAAAAAGTCTTAAGAGATAGATAGACAATATCCAGCACAAAATCCTAATAAATCTGCATATTATTCTTCAGTATTTTCCTGACTCTAGCTGCTTCATCAATGTATTCTGACATTTTTTATGGTTTTAAGTCCTATTCTTTGAAAACAGCTAATTGAATGAAAATGTCTCATCAGTATTTAATCGTATTATTGGTTAGGTATTCTAGCTGAGACTAAGGCCCTGCTGTGCTATTGTGCAGGTACCTAAAAACTGCTGTGCAGCTTCTACCATGTGAACTGAGGACAAAGGAAAAATAGAAGATGTTTCCTCTCTACTATAAATTAAGAAGAAAAATAAATTGCTTGCTAAAAGTCATACAGGAGAGTTTCTGCAGAAATGCAAGTAGGTCATAAGCTTCTGAGGACAGGTGATCAAAACATAAGATTTCCAAATCTTAGTTGTGAAATATATGTATATGTAATGTACATATACATTTCAGCGTATGACATGACTTCTGTACGTAAAGTTTTTCTTAGTTCTCCAATATTTAAATAAAAAATTATTTCATATTTATATAAAATTATTTTCACAGCTGTCTATCATGAAAGTGACAAAAATATTAATTTCCCTGAACATCAACTCAGCATCTATAGTTACAAAATCTTTTCAGGGTCATTAATCTTTTAAAGCCATCTCAATTTGTCAATGTGCAACTTCAAAAAAGTGAAGGACCCATGTGCTAGACACCCAGCTTGCCTGGTTGGCTAGGAATGACGAATTTTGATTTCTAAAGATTACCTGGGTTTCTCCAAGGGTTCCTCAGAAGATCTGGCTCTCCTGGAGTTATAGAGTTCTGGTAAATCCCAGCTGATAAAGGTGGAATTACTTAAATGATTTTTTTTTCTAAATGAAAAAAAAAATATATATAAATGCATTCACTATATTTGATAATACAGCGCACTAGTTCAGAACTAGAATAAAAAATATGACTTTTTTATCTTCCTATAAAATATGCTGCTAGCAGATGATGAAAATTAGCATGCAATCACATCTTACACTACATTGATAAAAAAGTCCCGGTTTGTTCAAGGTATCAATCAGTTTAAGAGTGGAATATATCAGTGCAAGCAAGGGTTGTAAAATAAATTGCATGCTTTAATTTTCTTCTCTTACCATGTCTCTACTGAGAGATGACAAACTTGGAGCATTCCAAGTTGGCTGGATCTACACCAGTTGGTGTCTGAAAGACATATATCTGAGTTAGTGTAGTGCTGTGCTCAATTTATATGTATTTAGAAACAAGACATAAATAATTCACACAATATTAAGAGAAATGGCATATTAGTGTGGCCATACTAGAGCAGCCATATAGCTTCCTGCTGAAAATTGTATCAAGCAGACTCAGAACATGGGCAGAAAAGTATGAATCTGTTTAAATCCTAACCTGTAATTACACATTTGCATGTTATGCTACCCTGCGTGACACTTTATAGTTTCACAGACAAGATTCAAGGTTTATTTTCTTCTTCATAATTTTGTTAGTGATAGACTTTTTTTCTTCTCCTTACATGTATTAAAGGTTTATTCAGTGTCAAGGTGAGAGAGAATGGAAAGCTGTCATGCATTTCTTTCTTGTCTTTTTTGAATGGCTCAACCATTAAGGGCGAAAAGAATTTAGGTGTCTTGTGCTTAGAACAGTAAATCTGCAAAAATTATCTGGGAAGGATAGATGACAGAAGAAATTAATTTAAATGGAATTTTGGAAAACTAAGCCTCAATCCAAAACACAGATCTTTAAAAATTCACTCTGCATAGGATGCCTGGGTATTCTGTATGCCTTTAGATGTTGTAGGAAACTGAAATTTCTGTGTCAAATTTTCACATCACCTTAAGCTCCTGTTTTGGATTTGCCTAGAAATGCTTCAGTTGTGCTCTAAGCTATTAGGCTTGGCATGTAGTAAATACCCAAACCTGATAAGATGCCAGAAATTTCGCAGTGGAGGCTGAATGAGGGAAGATGGTGTGAGGTTCTTAACCCTCTAGCTACGGCCATTCCATGTGGTATGAGAGCATAAACAGCAGGAAACATTGACAGTACAATAATCTCTCTTGCCTAGGAAATACAACTCTTCCTCTTCTCACGTTCCTCATTAAATAGAAATTATAAATAAAGCAGTAGTGCCCTGGACTTCCTTTAAAAATATGGTCTGAGGTAAAAGTCTTGTTGCTTCCTATTTTCTCCCTACTCAAAAGACTACTTGTTCTTCTATTTATATGAAATGACTCATGTGAAATTGTTACCACAGTGAGTAAAGGACTTTCAACCTGGAAAGAATGGAATTACAGTGTATGTCTAAGTTGGTAAATTGAGAATTTTGCCCCTCCTCGTCATGACTGGTTGGGTATTTGTTTTTATTTTCCTGTAATAGTTAATTCTCCTTGTATCTTGTATAGGGTTATACTTAAGGCATGAAAGAAAAAAGATGGATTGTTTCAAAACTGACCTCATACACACTTCGTAATTTTTTATCTTGGGAAGGCTTTTAAAAAGCAGTTAGACAATTAAAGATGCTAAAAGTGTTTAAAGCACTTAAGAAGTAAAAGGTGGGAAATGAAGATGGAAATATTCTCTCTTCATGAGAATTTATGTTTTAATGATCAAGAGATGATTAGATAAAGTGCAATGAGTTCACAAAACATTTTGGAGGAGCCCATAGAGTAACATAAGCACGTTTTGAATCCAATAACGTGATGCATATATGACTGTGTTTATGCTTATACTTGTTTAAAGCCTCTGAGGACTTTGGTTACAAATCCAGCGTTTCTAGGATATTGTGAAAGAAACAGAGATTGAGCAGCACTTAGGTATTTCACAGAAGTGCTGGCCTTTCTCGTCTCCTGAGTGCTTGCTAAGTGCTATGACTGAAGATGTACATTCTTAGTATACATGTATTTTAGATTCTAATTATGTATCACATTTTGTTGTTCAAACTGAAAATCACAGCAGCAGTTTTCTGCTGTTGAGCAAGTTCTGCCTATCCACTGGAGTTCAGCTAATGGCAAGTATCTATGTCTTCTATACAAGATTTAACAAATTGAAGAGGACACTTTCAATCAAATAAAAGGGTCCATTTCACTTTTATAGCTCCTCCCTTAATGTTAGAAGAGGCTTCTGAAATAATACCACTAAAGAATAATGGGAGCTGCTATAAAAAAAAATCATGAAGCTATTAAAAAACCAGCAATCCTAATATAAAGGTATTCCTGTGAGCACAAAAGCAGCAGCTGTATTGGTGCATGCAATCAATTACTATACTATAAGGTGTTTGGCATTCACTCCTTGTGACAAACCTATTATTTTGAAACATAATGCAAAGGCATAGCAGGTGTCATAGAACTGACCCATGCATACTGCATCTTTGCCAGGTAAAGAGAGCCTTAAACAGGCTAGGCTCTGTGTGCATTCTATATTTTAAAAAATATAAAAATCAACAATCCCTATATCACTGCTCTAAATTGTTTAACCACATTTGGTTTTGGGGTCATGACTTTCATTACTGAGACTAAATCCTTCATTATGCAGGTTGTCAAAGTGTTTAAAGCAATACACAAGCCTAAACAGAAAAGGTGAAATTAACTTTCAATGTCTGGCTTCTCAGTTTCAAGGGATTCATGTATTCACATGCTTAAATGCATGTGACTACATAAATGTAGGATTTGTAGAGAAAACACTAATTGGAATTTCACAAGTCTGTACTCTTCTTAACACACAAAAAGTAAGGATACCAGTATCTCAGAGATTTACTATCAGATGTTAATAAAAACCTTAATTTTACTAGTACTTTTAATTGTAAAAGTAATTTAATAAATAATTCGGTCATATACTTACTATTTTGTTATGACATAATAGCTTAAGTGAATAAAATTAAAATAACTGACAAAATAGTGTAACTAAATTTTGAAACATTTAAGCAATTCTATATACATATTTATATCCTCACTAAATAAGATGCTGTAAGATATTCAGCATTTGCATAGTTTGCCACATTTGGAATGTTAATCATTTCTGTTGGGTGGCATAGTTCCACTGAATTATTTAGGCATGCCTGTGTATATATGTATAAATATAGATATATGTATATACACATATACCATAGAGAGATATATATCTCCACAGAAATATCATTATGTATTTATTAAAATATGGTCGTCTAATTACACAAGCATTGCAAAAACCATGCAGTGATCCCCTTTCAAGATTAATATCTAAGCAATAAGCTCTGCAATGTTTTGCCATGGTATGAAGTTTAGTTATTGGAACCTTTGAAGATTTCCTGGATGTTAGTCCTAAAAACTGCAGAAATATTAGATTCAGAAATGTCACCACAAAATCATAGAATCAAGTAATAGTTAGGGTTGGAAAGGACTTTAAGGTCATATAGTTCCAACCCACAATGGGCAGGGACACTTCCCACTAAACCATGCCACCCAAGTCTCTGCCCAACTTGGCCTTGAACACCCCCAGCAGTGGAGCGACCAGCAGGTTGAGGGAGGTGATCCTGACCCTCTACTCTGCTCTTGTGAGACCTCACTTGGAGTACTGTGCGCAGTTCTGGTGTCCTCAATATAAAAAGGACATGGAACTGTTGGAACAAGTCCAGAGGAAGGCCACGAGGAGGATCATGCGACTGGAGCACCTCCCGTATGAAGATAGGATGAGAAAGTTAGGGCTGTTCAGCCTGGAGAAGGTTGCTTGGAGACACCATAGAAACCTTCCAGTATCTGAAGGAGGCCTATAGGGATGCTGGGGAGGGACTCTTCATTAGGGACTGTAGTGACAGGACAAGGAGTAACGAGTTTAAACTTCAACAGGGGAAGTTTAGATTGGATATGAGAAAGAAATTCTTTAAGGGTGGTGATGCACTGGAATGGGTTGGCCAGGGAAGCTGTGAATACACTCCTTTTGATGCAGCCCAGGATACGGTTGGCTTTCTGGGCTGCGAGCCCACATTGCCTGCTCATGTTGATTTTTCCATCAACCAACATCCCCAAGTCCTTCTCTGCCGGGCTGCTCTGAATCTCTTCTCTGCCCAACCTGCAACTGTGCCTGGGATTGCTCCAACCCAGGTGTAGGACCTTGCACTTGTCATGCTTAAACTTCATCAGGTTGGCATCAGCCCACCTCACAGGCTTCTCAAGGTCCCTCTGGATGGCATTCCCTCCCTCCAGCATGTTGACCGAACCACCCATCTTGGTGTCATTGGCAAGCTTGCTGAGGGCGCACTCAATCCCACTGTCAAAGATGATAAAGATTCCAAAACATGACAGTATGATTCTTATTTTCCACTGACTCTTGTAGAGTTAAATTGTGCTAGCCAAATCTTAGAGGTAAGAGGTGAAAGGTATTTTTATTGACATTATTAAAATCACCCCTGAGAGGGTGTTCTGGATTTTATTTTTTTTATTTTTTATTTTTCCCCTTTTCAGTACGAGTTGTTTGGAGTACTTAGTAGCATACTGGTTTTGCATTCTGGGTGAAATACAACTTTTTTAAAATAATTTTGTTACTTGCAAGTACTGTGCTTTTTTGTTTGTGCTTTTTTTGGGTTTTCTTTTTTTTTTTTCTTTTGTATTTTCCTGAAAGCACATTAAGTATTTAAATGCATGCACTACTGCTCTACTAAAGCTCCCTTAGCAATCTTGATCTCAGGAAGCCTATGAGAAGTGAATATAGAAGTCCTGTGAGAAGAAGTGAGTGTAGAAAGCCTTTGACAAGAAGTGCATGATAGAGGCAGAAACTCATTTGCCTGTTAAAACAAATATGTTAATCATAACATCAGAGATACATACCCTTGGTTTCTCTTTAACATCAAAAAGGATAGCTCACTCCAGCCTTGATTCTTTTCATTACTTCTATATCTAGTTATAATTGTAGAGTAGTAAAAAATGGTAAAATTGTCTTTGTTGGCTGTACATACAGGGAAGTCGGCATAAATTGTTTCTCAAGCATATCCAGGGACAAATATTTCTAAATTAAGATAAAATGAAGTCATTTTGAGAGCAGCAAAAGAATTTTGACTTGTCAACAAAAGGAGGGAACATAATCTCTGTAACAGAAAATGCCAACATAGAAAACAAGGAGATCAATTAAATGAGAGTCAGGAGCTTACATAGTGCAGTTTCAAATAAGTGACTTCTTCTTAGTAACTGTTATCTGATATGTCAAGTAAAGGTTCTTGCAGTAAAGTAGGCAATATTCTTATTTTAAATATTAACTTGAAATAGTCTTTTATATGAAGGCAATACAGGGTATAGCAGTCTTTCAAATGAATGTGTGAAAACACCACATCCTTAAAAAATGTGAACCGTGGTGTGCCTCTGCAGCCTTTAAGAGATACCTACTCAGTTTCTAACAGCACCTAATAATTTGACAAATGTGCAGAAAAACCTTCTCTCCCTTGTGCCCATACGCACCATGCCTGCTTTAAACAAATTAAATGTAAGCATAAGAAATGATTTTATTGCAGATTAAAGAAAAACTTGAAATTATAAATTCAATCAGCCTTTCCAGAACAGTAATGTCTATCCAGAGACAAATGCTTGAAATTACCTGTTTTTTTCATTTTACTGTAAGCCATTCTATTTTAAGCTTATCTTCAAAGCCTAAGGAGGTCCGCACTAACAAAAATAGTCATAATTCCATCACTTAAATGCTTTGGAACTTAAATGGGACATTCTTATGTATCTTAGAGAAAAGTAATTCTGTGAAACTGGTGCTCCTTGTTCCATTTCCAGAGATGTACCCAAGTGTTTTAAAAGGTCATGTATGCGGACCCTCTCTTTTTAACACATTTGAATTTGTTGAATACATCTAGCTTGAAGTTAATATTTTAAGTATCTGTCTTTTAGCCAATATAACCTTGGGGAGGCTGTATTTTAATGACATAAAAGAATAATATAATTGTATTTAACTTGTCAGTTTTTAAATGTCAGTGTTTTAGTTCGATTCACAAAATGCTCCAGAAAGTCACATTTTATTTATTTATCTATTTATTTATGTGTTTCTTTATTTACTCGGAAGAATTTCAGACAGCATTTCAGTTAATCTAGTTTATTTGGTTTCCAGAGATTTATAACTATGACATACAATTTTCCCTTTTGCCAGTCTTAACCAAGATCTCATAGATTACAGTCAGAAGTCTGAGTAATAGTAATATGAAGGTATTCAGGATAAGGCCCAGTTTCTTCTCATTCCTACCCTCAGACACGTCCCTGTAAAGAGAGAAATAAGGATTTGAGGATTCTCACCTTTTTAGTGTTAAGTTTTCATATCATTGCTGCAATGCCAAGTAATTTTCATTTTTCTTTCTAATTTAGCAAACTTTATTTAAAGAAAGAATGCTTGCATACTCATGATACACTTCACAGTAAAACTTCACTTACATTGTTGTAAGAATTCAATACAGGTGTAGAAACCTAAGAAGCTGTGGATATCCCATCCCTGGAAGTGTTCAAAGCCAGGTTGAATGGGGCTTTGAGCAACTTGGTCTAATGGAACGTGTCACTGCCTGTGACAGGGTGAAATGGAACTAGATGATCTTGAAGGTCCCTTCCAACAAAAAACATTCTATGGTTCTATGAACTGGTGTTAAAGGTTGAGTACTCATCACTCCCTTTTAGCTGAAGTAATTTGGTAAACTATAACTGAATGCATAACTCAGAATAGAATGGTAGTAGAACTAGGAGCTTGTTTAACTTGTTCATGATATGAGAACTATATATATGATAAGATAGACAAAGGATGTATTTCCCACTATTATTTAAATGACAACAAAATCTATAAATCTATTAAAAATAAAAAACATAGTTAATGCCACTCCTTTGGTGGTACTTGGATAGCAATCATTATTGCAGAGTTCTGCCTCTTTTCCTTCTGAGGTCATAATCAAAAGGATTTGGACAGTATGTTGAATATTATGGACTTAAATCCTCTTAGGCAAGTATTTTAAAAGGAATCAAAAAAAGTCATTTGGCTATGCTTATTGGAATGGTTTGAGTTTATCTTTTGATATAATTAGGAAATCCCACAAAGCATTACATGTAACTGACATGCTGATTTTATTGTCTGGATGTCCTATGGAGCTAGATTAGAACTGTCTCATTAAGTAATCTATGCTGTAGCCTAGAACTACATAATCTGAAATTGTAGTAAATTGATATAACCAATATTTGTACAACTAAAACAAATAAAGCATGAAATTATGCCAGTTCAAAGGTGCATGAAATGTACTACTTACTTAATTTCATCCAGTTTCATGTGTGGCACAAGGACAGACAGTACAGAAAGTCAAGTGTTTTGACTTCCACTAAGTTGCAAATTTCCAAGAACTTGGCACCAGTTGACAATACTTAGTTATAACATATAAATAAATCCTCCATCTTATGGTTGTTTGCCTTCTTTTCTATGAAGGTTCTTATTTCCTTTAATAGTTGTTAGCTAAGCAACAAACATGAAACAAAATTTGCAGCAAATTGCTTTATGCTGAACCAAGATCACTGGAAAATAAAACAAATTAAATTGAAACCATGAAAAGCACATAAAGTAAATAATAGAAAAGGTCAGTCAAAAGATAATGAGGTCAGTGAGTTGTGCATCATCAGCATATTAGTAAAACTATAACCATGAGTCCTTCATGAAGTTAGGCAGACTGTACTTCCATAATACTTAGTGCTGAGTTTAAGAGAAATAATAATGTAAATTTTCTTATCTCAAAAGCAAAGTTATTGAAAAAAGATTATTACTTACACAAACACTAATTCTATGGTTTCTTTTAAATGCTTTCACTGTTTCAATTACTTTTTTAAAATTGCAAGATGTAACAAATATTTTTTTAATAATCTAATAAGTTACCTTGCCAGCAAATATCCTCTACTTCAGAAGGATGAGATGTGCAAAGTTAAGTTTTCCTGGTCATCTTATTTTGGTCTTTTATTATTATGGCAAAATGCCCTGATTTGTTTTTTTCGGCTTTTTGGTTTGTTTGTTTTTATTTTTTTTTATTATTCTTGGAGTCAAAGCTGCAAGATGAAGATTCAAAACCTGTAAACAGCAAAAGACTTGTATACAAACTGAAGTCATGATACAAAAATTAATCTACCTAAACCTTCCAGAAATAAATACTGGAATGTATTTTAGTTACCAAAAAAATAAAAAACCTATCTCAAATCCAGGGTATATTTTGGGGTTTCTTTTCAGATACTGAGAAGGATTTCCAATTTCCATCTTACTCTCATTTCCAAAAGTTTTCTTTCTCCCTGTTGATATCTAAGGATTTTTCTTGGCTTTTCTTTTACATGGCTTCCAGAATGTAGTGAGACAAAACAAACAAAGATCTCAAATTAACATCTCTGCTTTCTCTTCTCACCTGGTAACTATTGCCCACATAAAATATGGAGCAAAAATATATACCAGTAGTTCAGAAATACTCTCAGAAAGATAATTGTATCAGTTCTAAGTCACCAAAACAGAACATACCTACAGGACCAATTGGATAGAATCAGGCCAAAATGAAACTTTCGATAGGTTTGGGTTTTTTTATAGACAATTCCAAATGCTTTTTACTCAAGTCGAAGGTTTCTTTCCATTTTCAATCACGAAAATCAAATACATGGCCTTAGTTTAGCTGCAACCTCTCAAAGACAGCAGAGAGATACTTAGAGATTCCTAGCTACATTTATTATACATTTTATAATAATTTAAACTTGTATGATACAGAAATTAATGTTTACAGAGTGATGTAAATCTTCTGAAGAGTTATGTCATCTTTAATGTTGACATTAAAGTATGACATCTTTAAAGTTATAATGGGCTTATTTTCTGCACCTTTCGTCAGTTTGTAGGAATCCTTTCCGCCTCTTAAAATCTCTTCCAGAAAAAATGGAAAAGCTTCACAAAAGTTATCACAGAGTTGCCTAATTTGATTTGTGGTGCAGGGAAATTTTTATAGTGAAAGTCAATGCAAAATTTTATGGAAAGGCAAAGTTAAATTTATCTACAAAATCTCTGATCGAGTTGCTGTTATGCAGTCACACTCTCAACCTCTAACAGATTTAATCCCTTGAAACAGTCATTCACAAACTCAGAAGTAATACAGAGATGCTGAACACAGAACTCTTGTGCAGACTAGAGTACAAGTGCATAGTTTACTTGCTTAAGAGATGGTGCCGACTCAAGGAGTCGGAGTGGAATCTCAGGCAAAGGAGTGTTTAGTCAGCATCAGATTTACACTTAAGATCACGTACAGCTTTTGATTCATTGGCAAAAGAAAACTTGGCAATAGGATTTAAGGTTAACATTCGTGAGTGTTTTTTTAAAGTTTGCTTCCTAAGGAGATAAAGATGAGTAAATTAGACTGTCAGCTTTCCTCCTTACTTCTGCTAATTATGAGGCTTGACAAAATTCAACTAAGTGAAACAATGAGGAAGACATTACTAACATAATAAATTCCTTTACTTGTTGTAAAAATGCAGCTGAGTAAGCAAGAACACCTTTAATGAATTCCGTGAAGGAAAGAATATTTTATAAATTTCAAATTTAGAAAAGTCCCAAGCATTCACATTTCTATGAGCAAAGAACAAGACGGGGTTCTTGTATTTCAGCATGTGTCTATTCTGTATGTCAGGGTTCACATATTTCAGGTAGATACTGTTGTCACTCAAACTTTAGGTAAATCAGTCAGACATGGAAATATAGTTTTATATATGCAAGCAAAGACTTGCAGAAATATTCTTTTATTTTGAGATGTAACATAAATATGTTATTCACAATTTCCACTTGCTTACTACTGTAAGTGCAAGATATCTACAAGCCATGCAACCTTTTATCACAGCTCTGCAGAATACTGTGCATCTTGTTTACTTTTTTAATGTTTTGCATTTCTCATATTTTATTTTGTACTTTACCTATCTGTACCCTCTCGTTTTTTGAATGAGGCTATTCAAAATTTCTGAAAAAGAGGATATTGAGAAATCTATCTTAAATAAATTTATTAGCTCAGATGGATAGGGGGTGGGGAGACAAACTACCATATTTATGGAAAAAAAATAATGAAGCTGGTTTCACATTCAGTCCAATAAGTCTGAATGCTCTTTTGAAGGAATGTGTTTGCAGTTTGAGAGCGATAAGAGATCTTAATATATAAGGGTGCGAAAAAGTCTATGAGGCAAGGACAGAATTTTGAAACCAGCATTTTATCTTTGTGAAAAAACTTTCTTAAAGAGAAGATTCATCTGCATCTTATGCCTGTAATGAGCCATTTAAACAAGAGGATAAAAAGTCCTTTAATGACTATTTAAAAATCTTAACTTGCCGCTTAAGATAGATCTTTATGACAACATCAGTCTGTTGGTGCAAAAGTGGCCTATTTTTCATTCCCGATACTCTAAACAAGATTTGCCCATGCTCTGAATCTTGAAGTTATAGATTATTGTTCCAGACATATTTAATTTTATTTTTTTAATCTTGTCTTCTCTGTAAATTCCCACACAGTGTCATTTATTTAATGTCTAGACTGGATTATCTATTTTTTTTAATTCATCTTTTTAGTTGTTGAATTTGTAACTTGTACAAGATAGGAACAAATACTCCTTTTGTGAAGTGAAAGAAACTTACAATGACTGTCACAAGACAGGTAAAATATATATAAAAATATTTTCTGAAGTTTTGAACTACATGGAAATAGGACGCTACTACTTCCTGACACAAGTTATGTGTTTGCTTGCATCCTTGGAATATCTGGGAAGGGAATGAATGATCAAAAGCTTTCTTTCAGATATTGTGATCTTATTCTTTCCCTATGAACACTTTCCTTTTTTTTTTTTTTAAGTTGTCCAGGAGTTATATATATCTTTCTTTCCTCCTTAGCATACATGAACTCCTGCTGGTCTTCATTAAGAAAATGATCCTGATGAAAGCTCAGGTCCCACCCAATTATTGTCTTATAGGTTTAGGAAAGGTTTCAAAGATTTCTTTCTTCTTCCCTCTCTCTCTGTTGTTGCATAGTAGTGACCATAGCAATGCCGTGCAGAGCAGATCACTTTTTCTATTTCCTGCCATTTATTAGGTAACTAATGTAATCAGTGCAATCAGTTCTTCTATATTATAAAGAGTACCTATGTTATTTCCAAGATAATACACTCTAGATGAGTATTCCTTAAAATATCCCTCAGAACTTTGCAGATATAGCCTACCTTCTGAATTCTCAGACGTGCTTGATTGCAGTAAAATTCAGTTGTCTTGATTCAATCCATTTATCCAAGATATTAAGATTATGGTAGCACTCGGTTTATACTTCTCTCTTATTTACTTACCTTCTCCCCCAGTCTCTGTCATCAGCAAATTCTATTATCAAAGATATTTTGATCATCAATCTATAGAACTGATAAAAGAGCATTAGTGTCATACCTAATATCACTTCTTGAGCTACCCTATTAGATTATGCTATGCACATTGATATCTCATCATTAGCAATGACAATTTGAGTTGCAATATACATGATATCAAATATGAAATCAGAATTCTATTCAGTGGGAGACAAAGCAGCTGTAAAATGTATCTTTTACAGAGAAATGAGAGGCTACTGTTTTAGCCTAAGCTGTAGTAGGTTACTGTCTATTAGTAATTTGTACATGGATATAAATAAAAGCAGGTTCTTTGACTGCTATTATGTATTTTTAGATTTTTTTTACCACTTTCTGTGTCTGAAACCAAACAAACCCTGCTTCCGTATTCAAATTAGAAGCTATACTGCACTCTGACTTAAGAACCAGCAGTTCTATATTCTGAGCCTCCAAACAAAAGAGAATTTTACAATCTCAAAATACACAGAAGCAGAACATGTATAACTCAATAAAATCCCACTCTTGATGACAAGAAGTCAAGTCAGAAAATGAAGATAAATTCATGTCTGTCTTGCAAAAAATTCAGACAGGAAGAAAAAGGAAGCTGCAGCTAATGTATCTGGAGTTTCCTCTCTAGTTCTTTTATTACCTTAATTTAAAATGAGTTTAGTGCTAATAAAGTTTCTAAGCAAAGCGAAGTTTCAGATTACAGAGAAGAGTTTGATTGTCTACAGAAAAAGGCTGATGACTGTGTAGGATCCAGGCCTCTATCCAAAGCACAGATTTATAGATTAGCTATAGAATGCTAGCTTTTTCATCTGCAGAGATTAGTAAACAAACATCTTTCTTGGCTTCATCTACTTACCTTTGCAATATGCATAGGCAGCTTAGTAATTATAACTGCTGTGTAAAGAAAATAGCAACATCCTCCTTCTGCGGCTTTATTTTTTTCAGCATGTGGCTAGTTAACTAGGAAATAAATATGCTCTATGGAATTCACATAAAAGCCTGATGCTGACATTTGTGTATTCAAGAGATTGCAATTTTGACCAAATTTAAACAGGTAGTTGCGTTTACTTGTAAAAAGACAAGAAGATTCCCAAACTTGATCTTTTTCAATTCAAATTATTATTGTTCATAATTATAATAATTTTGTCTTGCTGCTAATATGTTTTTGCATAGGGCATCACATTTGACCTTTTCCAAATGTCAGCAAGAGTATTTAGCATGAATATGCTTCACAGACAATTTAAACACTCATATAATATTTAATATTAAAAGAGAATAATCAGTATTTGTATTCAAAATGTCACTGAATATTGCATGAACAGTGATCATGCTGGCTTAATCACAAAGTGTGTACTAAACCCTGACACTATCAGATAGCTTAGGAAATTACTGTGGAAGAGAATTGTTGCTTTCATGCTTTTCTGTTAATTACTGAGTATTTATAGAGCACTCTTCCTTTGTAAAGGAATTTGGTTATAAGGAGCTGTCTTGAATTATTGCCTGGACATAAGTAAAAAATAAAAAAATCTTTTAGTTCCTTCTGTTAATCAAGATATATCTTAATGCTCTTGGAGTCTAAAAATTCAAGGTATGAATACATTGGAGACCACATTCAGTGAAAGACCTAAATTCAGGAACCTAGTTCCCAAATGGACTAAGTATTAAAAGCACTCCAAAAAGGAAGAAACCTCACATGGGTGATTTGAAAATAAAAATCCAATATACACTTTAATGGATAAGATTATTAGAATGAACCAGTAGGAAGCATCACATGCTGTGTTCTTCAAAAAGAAAGAGTTCTTGAAGTCAGATACTCTGAAGTTCTTCTCCATCCACATTGACTTAAATCCTAGAATTGCTTTCCCATGGAAGGTTCCTTCAATTGCTGTTTTCAGGATAATTCTGTGAGACCTGTTGAGTTTCTCTAAAACTTGAATTTTTAGCTGAAAACTTTCCCTTTAGATTTTCAAAGCTGTCACCAGGAAAGAGAGATATTTCTTTACAGTTTTCCTCAGATTTAGGACCTTTAAGTCCACATATCCAGAGAAATTCTGTATCCACTGGCTTAAGGGGGAAGAGAAAACAAAAAACTTACTTGATCATGAGAAAAAACAAAGGAAGAGGGAGGAGCTTTTAGACTCTTCTCAGTTAATAAAAGCAAATTTTAAGACTATCCATTCTGTAGAAACTTGTCAGATTATTTTTATTTATATGGTATCTCCTTTTTTATTTATTTTGTGCATGCAATATGCCAGCCTCATTTAGTCTGCTTACTTTCTAAGGAGGGTGGATGTGAAAACCTGAATTTTCAAGGCTTTGCATTTTAATGTTGAGATTAAAGGAGGGAAAATAATATTTGAGTTAAACAAAATGATGAATAAATGAGGATTTGTATCTCTCTTCATGAGTATTCTTACTGCTACATAATGGTATTATACACTTGTCTATATTGAATTCCATTATTCTGTGAAGAATAACACTATTCCTGTTGAACAGAGCAACTGTCGGGCTCATTCTGGAAGTGTCTATGTATTTTGCATGTGTAATAGGGTGAGCTAGGCAGGTATAACAACTTTGAAGGAATTATGACACCTCAGATGTTGTACGTGATTGATCTCCTGGCAAAATATAAGCAGAAAATTCTAATTATGCATATTCAAGCACAGGATTTGGAGTCCCTGAATATCCGGTGACTCAATACTGAAGTAGGGACTTAAATAAAACTAATAGTATCATTATAATATCAATCTTGATGCAAAATTAATTGAAGGTAATAAATAGAAAAATTCTGTCAAATGTTATTTCTGGAGATATGTAGTTACTGTTGTATCCCTGGATTCAAGAAGACTGATGACTGTGAGGCCTATGTCTTCATAGCAAAACCTCATTTCAGTTATATTTCACTATTTTTATTGTATTAATCTGTGAGTTTCATCTGCTGCCTTACAGATATTTTAGATAAAGCCTACAACCTACAAATCCACTGTCAAGAAAATAATTCTTTCACAGAAAGAAAATCACATGCCTCATTATCATTTAATTAAGACATCACATATGAAAAACAAACCAGCAACAGCAACAACAAAATCTCTTTTCCCAGGCAATAATTGCACCACCTGGAAAGCAGGAGCAGATAATTCTTAGAATTGCAGTAAATTCTTCAAACCTCCTGATAAGGGAGGTTCTGTTTCTGTGATACATGTTTTCCTGCACATCTTCTTGTAGTTTTTCAGTATTATTTATTCAATTCTAAATTCATAGTGACTAGGTTGTAGTATGACTGGGTAGATATCTGCCAATAAAATAATAATGTACAATATGCTATCTCCTTTCTATAAAATAAATGGTCTTTTCAATCATAATGTACGTGCTTGCATATGGTCAAAAGGAGCAGAAATGAGCATTTGCTCAAATGACCTTCTTACACACCACTTTTACAGCTAGAAGAAACAGCATGTATGTTTTGATATCAATGACAACTCCCACATGTTTGTATGCTAAGAGCTTAAGAGCTCCATGTAGTTTCTTACACTTTCTTACGCTGTTTCCTTGCCAACTCCTGCTGCTAAAATTGTTTTTCTGGAGGAGGTACCCCTTTTCCACTTTTTTTTTTTTTTTTTTTTTGACCAACAAGATTTTTTGTAAGACAACTTCTCAAACATGAGATGGGAGATTGGAAGATCCTTCTTATTTCTCCTTCTTGCTGCATTTTCACTGTTTAGAAATGTTAACAGGCTGTGGTTTATGCCCACAGGAAGATAATTGCTGCTTGTATTAACTCATGAAGGCTAGGAATTAATGGCTGAATACACTTCGTGACTTTGTTGGTTTTTTGTATTATTATTTTCTGCTAATGAGAGGAGGAGGAGTCAGAAAAAAAACCCTTAAGTTCTCCTTTAAAAGCTTTTCACTTTGTTGCATGAAAAAGTTTTGGAGTGTTAGATATATAGAAAGGCATCTAAACAGCTTTAATCATGAACAGTCACGTAAGGAAAGGGAAGGAACACAAAGAAGGAATACTTGTTTATATGAGAATCAACTTATATTAGAAAATTCTCTTTTGTTTAGCCTTTTCAAGATGCAGAAGAAAATATCTCTTCGTAGTCTTTTTTTGAGTCATAATAGAAAGTACGAAGAAGATATATATGTATATATATAGTGTGTGTGTGCGGACAGTTGTATGGATGAGTACATATATGTGGCATTCATTCATCCATTAAATGGCTGTAATTTGGAGTATTGTACTATTTTTTTCTTATAAAATTAAACCATTCAATTTGCATTTTATAAATTTAAATCTAACAACAAGATAAATTGGGTGAGTTATCTGAAGTATCAGCTAAAGACTTAGTTTAGTAAGACTAAATGAGGCTGGCATACTTCATGTACAAAATAAAAAAAGGGGATAACATATAAATAAAAATAAAAATAATCTGACAAATTTCTGCAGAATTGTTAGTCTTGAAATTTGTTTTTACTAACTGAGAAATCAAATTTATAGATGAGAAATTATAATTCTCTTCATAATATAATATAATAAAGAGGATCTTTAGAAATGACAGGCCCTGCAGACAGGGAAGGGGAGTTGCTATTCATGTCTTTGGCCTCTTCAGGAACCTCTATAGTAAGGTCCCATGGGTTATAGGCCTAGAGGACAGGGAGCCTTAGAGTGCTGGTTAGTATTCAAGGATCACCTGCTCCAAGCTCAGGAGTGATACATCACTACTAGAAGGAAGTACAGCAGGATAAGGAACTGCTGAGGAAACTTTGAACGGAAAAAGAGGTTTTTAATAGCTGGAAGCAAGGACAGGCACCTGGGAAGAATACAGGCATGTTGTCTGGGAATCTAGGCACAAGGCTGAGAAAGCTAAGGCCCAGTTAGAATTAAACTTGGCTAGGGATGTGAAAGGTAACAGGAAGGGATATTATAGCTATTTTGCAAATAAAAGACAGACTAGGGAAAAAGAAGACCCTCTTTGGAAGCTATCGGGAGAATTGGCTACCCTAGATTTGAAGAAAAGCTGAGGTTCTTAATGACATCTTTGCCTTGGTCTTCACTAGCAAATGCTCTGGCCACACCACCCAAATCTTGGAAGGCAGACACATGGACTGTGAGAATGAAGACCTTAGGCCCAATGTAGGAGAGGATCTGAATTGTGGCCATCTTAAGAACCTCAATGTGCACAAGTCCATGGGACTTGATGGAATCCATCCGTACGTCCTGAAAGAGCTGGTGAATGAAGTTGCTAAGCCACTGTCCATCATATTTGAAAAATCATGGCAGTCAGGTGAAGTTCCTGATGTCTGGAAAAAGGGAAATATAACCCCATTTTCAAGAAGGGGAAAATGGATGATCCAGGGAATGACAAACCAGTCAGTCTCAAATCTGTGCCTGGCAAAATCTTGGAGCAGATTCACCTGGAAGGCATTCTGAGGCACATGAAAACAACAAGGTGGTTGGTGACAGCCAGCATAGCTTCTATAAGGAGAAATCCTGCCTGACCAGTACGGTGGCTTTCTGTGATGGAGCTATGGAACTGATGAACAGGAGTAGAGCATTTTATGTCATCTACCTGGACTTGTGCAAAGCATTTGACACAGTCCTGCAAGATATCCTTGTGTCTAAATTGGAGAGACATCAATTTGATAGATGGACCACATGGTGGAAAAAGAACTGCCTGGATGCCAGCATGCAAAGAGTTGTGGTCAATGGCTCCAAGTCCAGCTGGAGGCCAGTAATAAGTGGTGTCCCTTGGGGATCGGTGTTGGGACTGGTCTTCTTTGACATCATTTTCAGCAACATGGACAGTGGGACTGAGTGAGAGCTCAGCAAGTTTTCCTATGATACCAAGCTGTGTGGTTTGGTTGATACACTGGAGGGAAGGAATGCCATTCAGAGGGACCTTGACATGCCTGTGAGGTGGGCTGATGCCAACCTGATGTAGTTTAATCATGCCAAGTGCAAGGTCCTACACCTGGGTGGGAGCAATCCCAGGCACAGCTACAGGGTTTCTTGGGCAGAGGAGAGACTCAGAGCAGCCCTGCAGGGAAGGACTTGGGGGTGTTGGTCAATGAGAAACTTAACATGAGGTGGCAGTGTGTGCTTGCATCCCAGAAAGCCAGCCATATCCTGGGCTGCATCAAAAGGAGCGGGACCAGCAGGTCAAGGGAGGTGATCCTGCCCCTCTACTCTGATCTTGTGAGACCTCATTTGGAGTATTGTGTTCAATTCTGGACTCCTCAACATAAAAAAGACATGGAACTGTTGGAAGACAGGCTGAGAAATTTGGTACTTTTCAGCCTGGAGAAGAGAAGTCTTCATGGAGACCTCCTAGCAGCCCTCCAGTATCTGAAGGGGGCATATAAGGATGCTGGGGAGGGACTCTTCAATTAGGACTGTAGCGATAGGACAAGGGGCAATGAGTTCAATCTTAAACAGGGGAAGTTTAGACTGGTTATAAGGAAGAAGTTTTATACTACTTTGTGAGGGTGGTGAGGGACTGGAATGGGTTGGTAGGGAAGTTGTGAATGCTCCATCCTTGTCAGTGCTCAAGGCAGGGTTGGACAGATCCTTGAGTGACATGGTTTAGTGTGAGGTGCTCCTGCCCATTGTGGCGGGGTTGGAACTTTATGATCTTAAGGTCCTTTCCAACTCTAATTATTCTATGATTCTATGATTCGATTCTATGATTCTAGTAAATTAAGAAAGGGACAAATAAAACCTTGAATTTATTAAGTATGAGAAGCTCTGAACAATGATCAAGCTCCAGAAGCAGTCATCTCCAATGAGATACTAATGGGAATAGGAACAGAAATTAGAGAAGCCAACAGGATGCTCTTTTTGAAGAGAAAGCCTAGGGAAACAGCAGGAAATTAAAGACCAAAGAGTTTAGCTTCATTGTGCAGGAAAGTATCAGGAACTATTTTAAACCAGCAGATTGGAAAATGCTTAGAAAAGCACAACTTGATTAAACAAAGTTTGGAATAGAAAGGTTATCCCTTACTAATTTGTTAGTTCTGTGAGACTATCATAGCCAATATAGACAAAGGAATTGAAGCGTAGACATCACTGCAGTGGCTGTTCATGGATCTTTTTAATAATGGAGATTGTGTAAGATGCAGAATCATTTAACAGAAGAGAGTCTGGCATACTAATTTAAAAGAAAAGTGCTAAAGGACAGAGAACAAGCTACTGCTAACCCAGAACAATATTATTTGGAGAAGGAAAAAGAAAAATATATTATGATCCCATAGAAATAACACTGGGTTTCAGGATAAGATAACACAAAAGCCTTGCACTGTATACCAAATTCTATAAATAAAAGAAAGGTCAAAATTTAATAAACTCTCTCAAAATGTTTTATAAAACTTTTTTGTATGATAGACTTTTTCCTCCAACTTCTAACACTAAGGTAAAACTGTGATGGAACTACAGTCCATCCTTCTTTGTGATACTCCTAAAAGTCTTATCTACTGTATGATACAGAACTGCTATCAGACGTGCTTTATGGCTTGGTAAGGGTTATAAATGTCAGTGCAGATCAGGAAAAAATGAAATTCACTGCTCAAAAAGGAAGCTATAGTTTTCTGTCTGTTTCTATCCAGAATGAATTTAAGACTTTGAAGTGGGAAAAAAGACTATCTCATCTTAGGGGAAAAGTAAAACTAAAACAAGGAAAAAAGTACCCACAAAAAAAACAAAACAAAAAAAAAAAACCCAAAAAATCACCAAAAAACCAAACCCAGTCATGTTAAGCAGAAGTGAAAAGACCATTTTCAACATGCTTTTTGTCTGTTTGGAAGACTGATATGATTTTACTTCAGAATTTTCTAGTGAAAATGACAGTAATATCTCATATAGCCTAAAAATTGCTGAGATCCCTTTTTTATCTTTTTTTCAGTTTGTCTTTAGCCTGATAACAGTTACTTACCATTACAAAAGAGAAAATGAAAGAAAAGAAATCCTTCTGGGTTTATGTCCGCTGGAAAGTCAAGAGATTTGGGAGACTGAATTCGATCATAACAATTTTAATCCTAGAATAATATTTTATATTAAAGCACCTAAAGAAAATTACTGCATAGTTTACAATTTGATTTATTTTTTCCCTTTGTTATGGGTATGACATTGTGAGAAAGAGAAATCATTATTCTCGTACTAGATTGATATATATGCTTTTAAAATAAATAAAACAGATTCTTACCTGTCTGCAATAAATACCATATAACATTTTATATTATCTATGGATAATATAAATGCTGTAGAAATCTAAATGTAAGAGGTGGGGTTTTTGCTTGGTTTGGTTTTTATTTGCTCTTCAGCTTTGGTTTTCTGAATAATGCTTAATATTTGTGGAGGTTCGACTTTGGACAGCTGTTAGATCACCACCCAGCCACGATTTCACTTTGCCTCCTCAACAGGACAGGAGGAGAAAATAAGATGAAGTAAAGATAGGACATCACTCATCAGTTATTGTTTTCGACAAAAGAGACTCAACTTGAGAAAGATTCATTTAATACCAATCAAAATGGAGTTTGATGGTTAGAAATAGAGACCCAAACAAAAACACCTTTCGCAAAGCCCACCCTTCTTCCCAGGCTCAACTTTGCTCCTGAGTTTTCTACCTCCCCCACCAGAAGCTCACTGGAGATGGGGAATGGTGTAGCTGTCAGTCCGTCTCTGATACTCCTTCCCCTTTATGCTTTTCCCTGCTTCAGTGTGTCTTCTTCCCATGGGCTACAGACCTTAAGGATAGATGTGTTTCACCACGAGACTTCTATGGCCCACAGTCCCTGCCAGTAAAACAATTCCTTCATGGGCTTCTTTCCACAGGCTGCAGCTTCCTTCAGGGCACATCCACCTGTTCTGGTGTGGCGGATTGGTTTTAAGCTGGAAGAGGGTAAATTTAGACTAAAGTAAGAAATTCTTTGTAATGAGCATGGTGAGGCACTAGAATAAGTTGCCAGAGAAGTTGTGGATGCCCCATTCCTGGAAGTGCTCAAGGCTAGGTTGGACTGGGCTTTGAGAAACATGTTCAGTGAAAGGTGTTCCTACCTGTGGCAGGGGTACTGGAACTAGGTGATCATTAGGGTCCCTTCCAACTCAAACCATTCTGTGACTCAATGATTGTATGAAAACTTGCTGAGTTCTTTTTTTTTTTTTTTGTCTCTGATATTGTCTGAGTTGTAAATTCTGTCTTCCATGGCTTGACATTACTGAGAGTCATTTGCACAGACTTTGCAATGTCAGACCATGTCATACCTTCTTCAGAGTTGCATATGGATATTTTCCAAAAAATAATGCTTGCAGTTTCTAAAATAAAAACAAAATGCAAAATTACATTATACAATATGTGCAAAACAGTTTTTACTGTCTCCTTAGGTACCTACCTTAATCTTGTGTTGCACTTTTCAATGAACTTTTTGGATGCTTCTCCATCTTAATTTTTTTAAAAAACAATATATAACCTGAGAATTTTCACACACTTTGTTAAATTTGGTTATATGATTCTTTCTTCCTACTCACTCACCACAGTTTTGGCATCATGAATGTTTGCAACATACTAAGTTGTTCCACAGGCCATAAAATGAGAGGTTCCCTGACTAGTGATCAAGCATACAGTTCAGGAACGGCAGAAACACTGTGAAGTCATCTTTCCCAAAAGAGCACTGGAAGAGTGTTCATTCTGAACTGCAGTGCTATAACCATGGGAATCAAGTTGCAGTGTATCTGAAAGGTGGGCCAATAAATTGTTCACATAAAAGACATGCAAGACATCCCATTACAGGGGATATCTCATAGTCTAGTGCATACAGAAATTTACGTAAGATGCTGTCCTGGGTTCAACAGTAGCAGTCATTTTTTTTCCCTCCTTCTTTGTAGCTGGGGCAGAGCTGTGTTTTTTGACTTTTGGTGTGGGAATAGCACTGATAACACCAATGTGCTTTGTTGCTGCTTAAATATTTAGTCTGACCAATGACTTTCTGAGTGCCATGCTCTACCAGGGAGGAAGGGAAGCCGGGAGGAAGCAGAGACAGGGCACCTGACCCAAACTAGCCAAAGGGGTATTCCATACCACAGCATGTCATGCCTAGGATGCAAAAACTGGGGATAGGGACCCAGAAGACTTCATGGCTGGGTCGGGCTTGGTATCGGTCACAGATGGTGAACAGTTGTACTCTCTTCTTTTGTTGCTTCCCTTGTCATTATTATTATTGGTGGTAGCAGTAGTGGTTTTTTGTTATATCTAAGTTACTGGACTATTCTTATTTCAGCCTGTGGGAGTTACATTCTTTCGATTCTCCTCCCCATCCCCCCGGGAGCTGGGGGGGAGAAAGAGGGTGGAGTGAGTGAGTGAACTGCGTGAGTTACAGCTGGGCTTAAATCACGACAGATGAATAAGTAACTCCCATGAGTCTGAGAATCTCATGTAAGTCACAGTAAGCAGAAAGCATTTCTCGTAAATGCAATGCATGCTTCTTTGAGAAGGGAAGAATGTAATTTAAGAAGTATAAATATGTAGTCTATGTCTTAAAATTGAAACATAAACTTGGATTATATTAGTTTACTGAATCAAACCAGCAATGGCTCCTAGGTTTAAGCCTCAACTGTATTAGAATTGATAGAGCACCATAGAAAGATTGCAGATTTAAGGGATCATAAAGATGTAATAACCTTTATTCAAGCCACAGTCGCAGGAAAGCTGTATTCTACATATATTAATGAAAATTTATAAAGTAAAAAAGATCAATACTTAAGGAAATGGAAAACTGAGTGGCAGAAGGCACAAAAGTAGTCAATCAGCAAAATAATAATCAAACTAACAAAAGAACAGGTTAGAATCATAGAATAGTTAGGGTTGTAAAGAACTTTAAGATCATAACACCCATGCCATGAGCAGGTGTCCTGGGTTTGGCAGTAGCAGTCGTTTTTCTCCTTCTTGGTAGCCGGTGTGGAGCTGTGTTGTTTTTTTTTTTCCCTTTGGACTTTCGGCTTGTGAGCAGTGCTGATAACACCAATGTTTTAGTTACTGCTTAGTACATTT
>JAOEHY010008432.1:0-20198 GCA_025447955.1 Psilopsiagon aurifrons | reverse complement strand
TTGGGGCTGTTCAGCCTGGAGAAGAGAAGGCTGCATGGAGACCTCAGAGCAGCCTTCCAGTGTCTGAATGGGGCCTAAAGGGATGCTGGGGAGGGACTCTTCATTAGGAACTGTAGTGAGAGGACAAGGGGTAATGGGTTCAAACTTAAACAAGGGGAAGTTTAGATTGGATTTAAGGAAGAAGTTCTTTAACAGTGGTGAGGCACTGGAACGGGTTGCCCAGGGAAGCTGTGAATGCTCCATCGCTGTCAGTGTTCAAGGCCATGTTGGACAGAGCCTTGGATGGTATGGTTTAGTGTGAGGTGTCCCTGCCCATGTCAGGGGGTTTGGAACTAGATGGTCTTAAGGTCCTTTGCAGCCCTAATTGTTCTATAAATCTGTAGTTTCTTCAAGTTGTTACTATTATGTGTGTGGTGGGGTTTATGGCTGATCTTGACCCCCACTAATAGAGGAAGCAAGAGTGAATATTTGAACTGTTCAAGTTAAATACAGGGGCACAAGAATGGAAAGGTATGGAAATCATACTCTGTACATTTAGTCAGTAATCAGGCCAGAGGCTGAGTTTTCTGCTCCTTGGATAGCAGATTTTGAAGCCATCTTTCAACAGGACAGGAAGGAAATTAAATAATTTTAGCATGAAATTTGATAGATATATTATGATGTTTATATGGTGGGAAACCTCAATATACTCATGACCTCGCTGTTTCATTGTATTCCTGTTAGTTCCTGGGTAAAGTGGTGAGGATTGCAGCCATCACTGTGTGTAGGGACTGGGTTTTTCTTGGAAGCACACTGCTTTCTCTGGCAAGGTTATTGCTGTCTGAAAACCCAGTAAAGATTTGCAAGTCAGACTTTTCCTCTCATGATCTGTAAGACGTCTTTTTGTTAGGAGGGTAACAAAACAGAAGAAAAAGAAGTGGTTAGGTTAAAAATGTAAATACTGGAAGGAGAAGCTCCTTGTAGGATGGAGCTTAAAGCAGCTGGAGTACTGTCTAATGCTGGGTGGGAAAATCTTGGTACCTGAGCACAAAAAGGAAATTAAGTAGTTTGAAACAGTAGAGACCAAGAGAAGTGATGAGGTCAGTATGCCTTCTTTTTTGCTTTATTTTTCTGCATGACAAGCACTGCAACTACTTTTAGCCATGGTGGTCAAGCTTATTGCCAGTATTGGAGGAGGGATAGTACATGAGAGGGATTTTCCCCATATTGTAAACCGCTGCTTTGCTCCCCCTGATTAGTGCAGGGTGAACTGTGGCATTTTCGGGTTTTAATTTGGTGTACAGGAACTTACAATTTTGTGGTGTGCTCTGTGGCTGTGCGGGACTTGTAACCCTGTGAGCTGTCTAGATACTGTAGGTTATGTTTCTGTGCTTGGTTGACAAGGTAGTTCTTGGATAATTCCTTACCTAAAAGTACTGTAACTTGTATTTAAGAACCTGAAGTAGCCATCAGAGGCTTTCAGAAAAGATCTGGAGGGTGGACTCTGTCATGTTTTGTACCCATTGGAACTCTTCCATAGTGTGCAGCTTCATTATAGATATGGCTTACAGGAGTTACAGGTAGAAGCCGTAAGTGCATGAGTCAGTGGCCCAGACTTCTGCTGGTGAGGCAGATAAGGAGCTCTGGTTGCCCTTCAAAGCGTGCTGCTTTGTTCTCTTGTTTGCTGTAGTTGCTGGGTTGGTTAGAAGTAGCACAGTGCACCCCAGAACACCAGGCTCATGTCAGCTGAGGACAGATGTTTGATTACTGTTAGGAGTGCTGCAGGGGAAGCATCTTTTCTTGTGTTGGTTTAAACTTTATCACTTGCTTTTAAGACATTTCAGTTAGTATGGTCTGGCATCCTATGTAATGTGTTAATCACTCCAGTTTAAAAAGCAACTGAGAGACTGCTGGTAGATGATCTTGTAAAGGGGGTGCTGATTGGATTATTTTCTGATTACATCCCCTTTTTCTTGTTGTTTGGCCACTTCCTGCATTGGCACACCCTGCAAACTGCCAGTAACCTATGCTCTCAGATTAGTACAGATTTAAATGCTTGAGTTACCCACAGTGAGAACCCTAATTGTGGCCTGTCTTACTGCTGTTATGTGTGCTGTCAGTAGCCACCTTTTAAGTAGTCCTTCAAGAAGGATCAAAAGCTGAATTAGAGGGAGCTGAGGATAGCAACTTAAACTATTGGGAGAAGCAGAGGTGGTGTGAAACTCTCCCCTCAGCCTGGAGGGACATTGATCTGGGGCTCTCATCATTCAACACCTACCTGAGAAGCTTTTGGAAGGAATGAGGCAGATCAAATTATACAATGCTACTGCACCAGTGGCAGATTATGCAAACTGTAGTGGTGATGATTGTAAGTTTTCTATTTTTAAGTCTTCCATTGAGTGACTCACTTTATTAGATGTGTTCACTTAAAATGGAATGTGAAGCACCCAGATACCATGGTAATGGCCTCATAAAGCACACAGATATACAACATAACAGATTGGATTTCTTCTCTTAATTTAACAGGTTTTGCGTCTCATACACCATATCTGATGGCAGCATACAGGGTGTCACACACTCCTATTGCTAAGCTCTACAGTTTGTATCCATCTGTCTCTTCACTTTTGCTAAAGTAGTCATCTTTGATCTCTACCTCACAATTTTGCATCTGAATTTCCCACCATTCCCCTTCCTTCCCTCTTCCCTGATTCCTTGCATTTTTTCACCAACTCTGGCCAAGTGGTGCTTAAATCAACTCGATATCTTACTACTTAGGAAGTACCAAAATGACAGTGATTGCAGTACTTGCCTTTTAGTCACCTGGCCCCCTCAGGTCAGAGTGGGTTCCACAACTCAAGATAAGGTCCCGTTGATGGTCTTGCAGCTACCTGGGTAGGCATTACAGGAAATGAGAAAGGCAAGTCACTCCTAGGATTCATGTCAGCCTAATGAGAACTGTGGCGTGGCAGATGTTTGTTGTGTGAAGCATGATATTCAGAAGCATCTGCTGAAGATGGGTGTTGAAATTACTTCTTTAAAAATCAGGATGCAAGTTGCACTTTGTGTGCTTTTTGTTTTCCAAATGTCGGTCTGAAAGTAAAGCAGAAGAATCCTGCATTTGGAAAGTGTGTTAGCTGACAAAGTGGAGCCCTTGTCCATGAGGCAGGAGGTCCAAAATGTCTTAGATTGTGAGATTTAGTGGGGGACCTCCCTCAGGCAGAGTCCTCCCTGAACCTGGACCCTGGAGTGGGAATTTCCTGAGGCAGTGGCTATTGCTGCTTTACAGCAAAGTCAGTGTGACTCTGAATTGCTGGTTAAGTAATGCGCTGCAGGAAGGAACAGATCCTACTGTGACAACGGTTTGTGTTAACTTTCTTTCGGAAACTGAAAGCGTGATGTTTTCTGAGAAGTCTTTTGTGCAGTTTCCATTTTATGTAGACTGACTCCTCTCCCCACACCCCCTTGTGTTTCCTTTCAAGTTTGAAGCCTATTTCTTCTTATCAGGAGTCCTTTAATAGCTAGAAATTTGAGCTAATGTCCCTGTCAATCTTTCTCAGCTGTTTCGATGAGCAACGTTCCCCGCGGGGTTATTTAACTCTTTGGGCAGATCATGCTGTACTCAATAGCCACTCCTTGCTCTGGCAGCGTGCCACTTTCTCCTCCCGTGCCAGTCAAGGGCTCCCTGCTCCTGCTGGAGCTTGTTCTGGAGCCTCTCAGGGACTCAGCCCACCTTTGAACTCAGGGCCTGGGTCCAAAGGGTGCCATTTATTGCCGGTATCAAAACTAAGGGTAAGCTTTAACATGCAAATTTACAGTGTCAGAGGACAAACAGCAGTAAAACTCTGTACACTGAGCCTTTATAAAGGTGACTCAAAATATTTGTGTTATGGAAAGATGACAGAATGGCTTATTTCTGGCAGCATCACTTCTTATGCTGTTTGCTCTTATAATTTTCATTAAAATTTAGTTTCCATCACAAGCTATTGATCTCAGCTTGGAAGAGAGTCAAGTTTATGACCTAGTTGCAAAAGATGAGGGTTTTTTAAGTGTAGGCTCCTCTTTTCCTACATAGCACTCTGTGTACGGCCTTTGCCACAACTGTGGACTGCATTCTTCTCCCTTTCATCTTCTGTGCTCTGGTTTATCCTGCTGGTGCCAGCAGCAGCTTTTAGCATGCATTCTGGGACAGAGCTTGAGTTAAAAAACCACAAGTGTGTGTTTAGAGAGCCTCTAATTTCTCTTTGAGGTTGAGTACACGAAGGTGATGTTTAAGCCAGTCTTCTGCTTAGAGACATTGTTGTGTACCATTTCCCACATGCAGTGCAGTTCCTTTCAGAAATAAGCTCAAGCAGTTGGGCAGGGAGATCATAGAATGGTTTGGGCTGTAAGGGACCTTAAAGACCTTCTGAGTCCAACCCCCTTGCCAGGGGTAGGGACACTTTCCATTAGACCACATTGCTCCAAGTCCTGGCAAACCTTGCCTTGAACACTGCTGGGGGTGGGGCAGCCACAGCTTCCCTGGGCAACCCATTCCCCTATCTCATCACCCTCATAGAGAAGAGGTTTTTTTCTTAATGTCTAATTTAAATCTCCCCTCTCACAGCTTAAAGTAATTCCCCATTGTACTGGCACTACATGCCCTTGTAAGTTGTCCCTCCAGCTTTCTTGTTGGCCCCTTTGAAGTGCTGGAAGGTACTCTTAAGGTCTCCCTGGAGACTTTTCCAGGCTGAACATCCCCAACTTTATCAACCTATCTTCACAGGAAAGGTGCTCCAGCTCTGTGATCAGAGCCCCACTGAGGAGTTGGGGCAGAGTGTTGGCATGGCACATGGTGGCACGGCACATCTGTACTGTCTGTGCACTGGCTGTCTGGGGCACTGCCTGCTTGCAGTACCTCCTAAATGTGGGCATGCTGGTTCCTAGAATGAAGCTGCGATGTTCTAGGTATAAAAGCACCATCTGTAGATTTGAATGCCTGTCTAGCTTTGTGTTGGAGTAGCTTATGGTAAGCAGTATTTTCTTTTCTGCCTCTGAATGAGCTTCTCTTAGTGATGGTGAGCAAGATTTATGTGGCAATTTGAGCAGCTGCTCTCCTGGGAGTGTTTTTGGTTTGGCTTAGTTTTTTCCTGGAGAATTGTATATAATCTGCCTGTTGGTGCTGAGGAGAGCTAACAGCGCCTGTAGCTGGCTCTTGGGCAGACAGAGGGTAGTCCCTTCCCCAGAGCGGATGGCTGAGGCTGGAAATCCCTCCTGTATAGAGAGCACCGAGTCTGACTGTTTCTTTATATTTATATGATATAAATATTATATATGTAAGTGGCAAACTGTTCTTGGTGGCACATCTAATGTCATTTTAGTGTGGTTAGGAATGCTGCATCCACAGTAAGACTGGTGGAAGGTCCCACTGCAGGAGTGATCCTGACCCCCATTGCCTACATGCCTGTACCTTCATGCCTTCTGTGGTAGTGTCTGGAGCTCACTGCTGGTGTCCTTGTGAGTTGCTGTAAGCAGATTGTGTTAGTAGGAAGGCTTGTCACAGCTCTTTGCATCTTGTATGTGTGGTGAAAAAATGGGGCTTATATGTTGAGGAAGCTATGGGACGATCAGATCAAGTTTTAACACTATGTGGGCAACCACAGCTGCATTCAAAGGATATTAAACTGGGACAGCAGAGGTGAATGCTACTCAGCTGTCCAGTCTGAAGCCCTTTCAAGGTTATTGCCTTTGCTGAATCATGGAATCACAGAATCCCAGGTTGGAAGGAATCTTGGGGATAATCTGGTACAGCCTTCCTAAGCAAAGCATGACCTAGACTAGATGGCCCAGTACCCTGTCTAGCTGAATCTTAAAAGTGTCCGCTGCTAGGGAGTCCACCACTTCCCTTCAGAGGTTATTCCAATGGCTGGATGTTCTCATGGTGGAAAGTTTTCCTCTTGTGTCCAGTTGGAATCTCTCCAGGAGTAACCTGGAGAGAGTACCACTTACCCGTCTTCTCCGTGTGACTCCTTGTGAGCAGGGAGTCTGTTTTCCTTGTAGCCACCCTGCATACTACATACTGAAACTGCTTTTGAAGCATCTCTTATCCTGCTGTGGTTTCCAGTCTGACATTTAGGAACACTGAGGTCTTTCTTGCTTTTTCCCTTCGTTATCAGTGCACGCTTGTGTCTTGCTTCATGTGAGGAAGCCAGCTCTGGGAGGCAGTGGAAGCGAACACAGGTAACGCTGCTTCAGTTCAGCAGACCTGGTTGCTCGTGGTTGAGTGCCTGCACTTCTGGGTGCTGGTGGAGCTATGCAGCCTTCTGTGTGTATTGTGTTGTGTTGGTTGGGCTGGGTTCTGTAGGGTAAAGAGTCGCTGGTAGATATTCAAAGAGGGAAAAGGTTAATATGCCAGACGAAGCAAGGAGGCACAAAAGCACAAAATGTAATCAGTTCTAAGTAACGTTAAGTCTGATGGCTTTGTAATGGTGGTGCTTGAAGGTAGTTGAGATAGTCTTAGGACCTTAGTACAAAAAATGTAAGAAGAATAAAATAGCAAAACAGGACCTGGAATGGGAAGTATCTGGTACTAGCAGATGTCTAGGATGAGCGCAGTTAAACTACCTGCTAAGTAGAAGGACAGTATGATTGCTATGTCTGTAATGTTAATTAAGATGGTGCTTCAAAGATTGCCAGCAGTGATGAAGATTGTTGGAAGAAGTAAATGACTCTTAAAGACCACCATCACATTTTGTATGTATGCGGGAAACTCTGGAAAATGATGTAACTCATGTGTAGCCTCATGAATATGTATGTATGCCCAGGTGACTATAAAAGGATGTCCTGTGTGGGAATACTGTGATGCACCTTAGGAGGAGCTATCCCCCATGCCTCCCGGCCCCGCAATAAAGAATACCTGCTTGTCAACTTGAGAACTTTGTTGGCGAGTTTGTTCCTGGAGTTTTCTCCGAATCACAGAAGACTGTGCTATAATAGGCACCACTCTAAAGATTTTTGTATTTAATGCAAAATTTTCCAGAAACCAATTTGATTTGATTTTGATAATCATTTAACTTGTAAAGACTGACTGTCCTTTATTTATACATAGGAAGGAATATTTATTGCATGCAGTTGGCACTGGAGTTTGGGCTCTTAGTAGAGGTTTTGCATAGGAAACTGTTAAATTAAAGCTATTTGTCTCTGTAGTATTGTGTTTAGCTGGTGGCAGATGCCTCAAAGCCTTCTGGATCAAAGCAAGCATTGTGGAGGCATGGAGACTTTTGTTGCTTTTGCTGTTTAAATGAATTGCCTTATCTAGAAGAACTAGTGTTTATCCTAGCTAATGCATGAGAACCTATAGCATCCATAACTAAACTGTTGGCACCTATGAGTATGGTGAGGGTTGTGGAAGGTATGTTAGCATGGCAGGGTGCTGGTACTATCAGGAGTCATGAAAAAGATGGCACAGAGACCAGCTTGAACTGAGGTAGCTGAAAGCAGAGATCTTGAGACTGCGCCAGTGATTTGCAGAGGCCTGTTGGGAGATGGAAGCTGAGGAGAAGCAGCTCTCTGAATATGAAGAGCAGGCGTAATATTTGTCATTATCTTATTTCCCAGCACTCACCGTGTGAGGCTTTTGTTCAATTTGTGAGCATATTCTGTTTGAGGGTTGGATTTTTTTTTTAATATCTGTTTTTTGTGTGTGTGTTTTTTTTTTTTTTTAATGAGAAAGCTATCAGAAGAATAGATATTTCAAATGACTGAAAAATAGCACAAGGCTATCTATGTAACTCAGTTGCAGTGAGTGCTGAATTCTGCTGATTACTTCCACAAGTTTGTGCTGCATTGCTGTACAAACAACTTGAAATCTTGTGAGGATCTGTGCAGTGATATTTCTAGTGTGGTTCACAACTTCAGATTTAGGTTGATGCAGTAAGGTTTTTCTGACCCATAATTAAAGACATAAAGGTAGAATAACCACATTATTTCTTCAGTTTTAAGAACTTGGGTGGGTTTTGGTTGTTTTGTTTCTCTTCTTTTTTTTTAGAAGTATTGACAAAATGCCTGTTAAAAGGGCCTGGTACTGGTAGAGCATGAGGTCCTGAGATCACAATTTCCTTGTTTTTAAAAATAAATTGCTTCCAAAGCTTTCTGGTAAACTGTATTTTAAAAGTAAACTGGTGTGGGCAGTGATCACAGAGACATTTAGTCTGTGGTTTGTGTACCTTGTGCTGTTCTAATTCAGGCCCACTCAACAAAAATGTAATGGGTTAACTTAGGTAGGTATATACCTGGTCTTCAACATGAGGTCTCAGAAAAGGTGTGAGGAAGCAGGTGGCCAGAAAGAATGATTAGTGTTGGCTGGGCTTTCAGTTAACCCTGGTTCCCTTGGGGTGGAGGGTGCTCAGCACTTGACCAGGAGCCCCTTGGGCTGTGCTTGCCATCCCACACAAGCTGCTGAGCTGTGGCACTGTTTGTTCATGACAAATGAACCTTTGAAGAGTTCAGTTGAACGGGGATAAGTAGGGATTTGTGCTTCAGCCATCACCTTTTCTTACTGAACTTGGAAAAACACTGAAAGGGTGCACTTCCATTAGTTTTGTTGAAAGCCAGTATCTCTGCAGACATGTGAGCTGGCTTGTTGGAAGATGCTAATTTGTTCTTTTTAAACTCCTGTGGATTCTGGAGCATATTGTGTTCCCAGAACAGGCACTTGTAGGGCTTTCGTTCTCTTGCTTGAAGTGACTCCTTTGCTGATGCGTAAGGTGTGTGAAACTACTTCAAGACTGCCACCAGTTTGCAGTCTGAAAGATGAGTTATTATTCTAGCGACTTGAAGAAACCTTATGGTAGAAATGTATGTAGTACACAGCGTGCTTGGATGACGTGTGTGCATTCACCATCACCATATGCTTCATGTGGCTATAGACAGTATGTGAGCTGATGTTGATTGTCTTAGTTCTTTTATTTTGCGGGAGATGATGAGTTTGGTGATGGCAGTGCATGCTTTCCAGCTGTTATTTTAATTCTTGTGCAATATTGAATTTCGTATCGTGTTACAACTTCATGAGTATCTGCAGGTGTTTTCAGGTACGTAGAAGAGATAGTTCAAAAGGTTATCTTAACAGATCTAACGTGGGCTGATGGTTAGGTTTTACTCTTTATTTTTTTGGGGGGAGGATAAGCCTACAGGACAGGGTCTGATTCTGAGGCACCCTGCTCCTGTGGTAAGACATGTCTCTGATTGCTCAAATGCTGTGGTACAGGACTTATGCCAGACTGTCAGAAGAAGGAACGCCTGAGAGGGGCAGGCCTACATCCCGGTGTGTGTGGCTGTCCCATGAGCTGGCTGTGCTGGGCTGCTGGCTGGTACCCCTGTGGGAAGCCTTTCTTGCTGGGCTCTCCCTTTCCTCTTGCAGAGGCAGCTGGTTGGAGACCTGCAGCCTGGCAGCCACGCCACGGTGCTGGGCTCCAATCCACAGCGAGTGGGAAGGGCAGGGTGGTATTGGCACCTCTGCTCTGACAGCCGCTCTGGCATGACGTGCTTCTGACAAGGCTGTGTCCCGGTGTCGGTGCGGCTGCTTGCCTTGCTGGCAGTGAGGTCCTGGATCTCAGACTCGCACTTAACTCCCTGTTTCTGTGGAGGTGCTGCAGCTTGTGAGGCCAGGCCTCCACAGTAACTCCCCTTTCAGAAACTTCCCTCGCTATGGGGGTTTTGTGTGTTGCCTTTCACATTTACTCCTCACTGTCATGTAAAGGAAAGAGAAAGTTGGTCTTTTTTGAGGGTGAAGTATGAAGATAATGGAGAATGTGCTACTCTACGCACAAATGTTGAAGTGGGACTCTTCAAAGGCACACATGCTGCTCTTCAGAAAAACTTGGAAGCTCAAAGTCTTGGCCTTCTATACAATAATCACTTGCATAACGCACATGCATACATCTGTACATCAAATGCTTGTGTGTAATAATAACATGGAATTTCCCTATATGCTGAATGTATTGCACAGGGAATGAAGTTAAGATCTTCACCATCTTCAAAATGAAGCTTTCTTGTTTGGCTTTTGTCTTAAACATGTTTGGGGTATTTTTTAAGAAAAAGGAACAGTTATGGTAGCTGGAAGAGCTAATGGGAGGAAAAAGATGAAATGTTTACTTGTACTTATGAGGCTAAAGAAGTAACTCTGGAATTGTAAATAGTGTGCTGCAAATTTTGACAGGAAGGCTGTACACTGCTGAAGGTGATGGTTTACAAAGTGGTCTGGTGTGTATATGGGATAGGACAGACAGCAGCTGTGGAGGGAGGGCTGTGAAGCCTTTGGATCAGGAGATGTCCAGTGAGGCACTGTACTGTGCAGGAGCTGTGCTGAAGCAAGGCAGTAGGCCAGCCTGGGAGACCCAAGCAAGGGATGAGACCCCAGCCAGGCTTCAGATGAGGCTGCTGGGACCTACCCCTTGACCAGCTTGGGACGGGAGCCGCTGCTGCGGCTGAGCCTGTCCCTGGCTTGTCCTGTTGTGTTGTAAGTCCGCTGGTTTTGGCATGGGGCTGTACACTCTGCTTTGAGCCTTAATGGTGATAAATCTCTTGTACGTAGACTGCTGGGTGAATGTGGGGCTTGGGCAAAGATGTCTGCATAACTGGAGGGCTTGAAGTGCTGACAGGAGTCTTTCAAACTTTGATGTATGTTGTTTCTAATGTGAGGCGAGCTGCTGCGGTCCTGGGAAGATGGATTAGGTTGTGCCTGCTTAAGATTCAGGTCAGTGCCATGCAAATTTTTCATTCAGTATCTGAACAGTGGGTCTTTTAAGAATTTGCCTGACCCACATAAGGCTAGTTTTAAACCCTCTGTAGCTGGATGATAAAGTCCTGTGCTTATTTCAAGCCGCTTAATCTTGTCTGCTGTCTCTGCTGCTGCTTCTCACTGGAGGACCAACTTCCTGACTAGCAGCACGTTGCTTCTCTGCCATTCCTGCATAGGACAAGCTTTGCTGGTATACAGCGAATACAGGGATGGTAATTCCTGGCTGGAAAGCAAGATGGAGTGCTGTGAGGCAAATGTGATTGTATAAATAGTTTGGTGGGATGGGAGGGTAGCTAGAGGTGGTCTTGTCAAGTAGGTTGTCTGTTCTGTTGTGGTAAGGATTCGGTGGCCATCTGGCTGATGATGAGGTGGTGTTCTGCTGTTACCACAGGATTGTAAGCACTTGTCGCATATATGAGTATTTAGAGTTTGTATCGTCTGTGTGTGTGTACTCATATCTACTTGTGCATCTAAATACACTTTTGTCATTCAGCTTTCACAGCAAATACCAGAGTTCTCTGGCTTGCCTCTGTCTAGACTTTGTTTAGAAATTATTAGTATTGCAATGAAAAATCACTAATTAATATACTGCTACTCTAAATTTCGACTTGTCATTAGTTTCTACAGATGATCTCTTCTGTGTAGCCTAGATTCTAGCACGGTAAAACTGCCTATTAATTTTTATCTTTTTCTCTTACAGTAAAAAATGGCATTTCAGAAGGCAGTGAAAGGAACTGCTCTCATTGGAGGAGGTGCCATAGCAACAGTTTTTGGCCTCTCTCAATTTTCTCAGTATAGAAACAAACATGTAAGTATTAATTATGATTTCTGATAAAATATGAAACTTAAAATCTGTTTGAGCATATGTTAGGCTTATACAGATAGTTTTGTTTGGAAAGGAATGCAAGGAGGCTCTCAGCTTGATTTGGTGGGTGCTAATCTGGAGGATAGCATTAACAGTAGTTCACTGTTGTAGGTCTTTAACCAGTGGGGAAGTGTGATTGCTGTAAATTGGTTTTCTTGCTTAAAAAATGACCTTTGTGTACTGCTCAGGATTTTACTTTGGTGCAGGAGGAGTGGAAACCTCCACTGAAATGTAAGCCCTAAGGAGAGTTTGGATAGTATTTTCAAACTTACAAGCTTGAAGTGAAACCAGCATCACTACCTCTAAATCTCAGCTTTAAACCAGTCGTGGTGCCAGCTCTCATTCAGTTCAGAAAGGTGAAGGCTGTTTGAGGGTAGGAGCTGTGCCACAGAAGTCAGTGATGAGACTCCTGTTGCTTTTGGTGGGTGTCAACTTCTGTCTAGGCAATAGCAATCAGACGCTGGTAAGCTCAAAGCACTGTTCAGAGCTCCATTCCAGGTAGCTAAGGCACAGCGAGAATAAATTCCCCAAGCAGTGAAGGATGATGTTGGAGACTTGCTGTTAAGGTAACAGGAAGAAGTGCAGTAGATACCTACCCTATTGATTCTTGCTGTCGTAGAAAACAGACTTCATTGGCATATCTTCTCACAGTAGACTCAGAGTCACCATGCCCTTTTAGCTTGCTTTTCAATGCAGAAGCCAAGGAGAGATCAGTAAAAGGAACATGAGTTGTGAACTGGTTTTAGGTAGAGCTGGTGTGAATAGGCAACTACTCTTTGCCTTAAAGCAAGTAAATCCTCCTTGTTTTAACACAGTTGTGCTGTGATTTAGAGTTTTGTAAAATAACCACATCTAGACTTAGTAGATGACTATAAAGGAACATGTCTTCTTCTCTTGTGTTAAGTGTGGGCTGTGAGGGTGACATCTTGCAGTTGGCCGGAAATATTTGCAGTCAGTGTTCTGTAAAATGATTGAAGTAGGTGTAGTCAGAGCTGTGGCCTGATTTGCTTCAGTCTAGGTTTGGAAAAAGCTTTAGCCCAAGAAATAGTTCTTTCTTCCTTTTGAGATGGTATCTGTGTGAGCAGCTAGGTGAGCAGGTGCTCATTTCATGTGGTGGTTTCTGCTTCTCACCTTAGAAATATAATCAGTCAGCTCTTCGTCTAGACAAGCTGTTACTCCGTGAATTGCTTTAGTTACCACACATTTACTATAAGTTACCATTCAAATTGGGCAAACTGAAGATAGGAACAGAAGTGGATCTTAATGGTCTAGTTGAAGGTAAAACAGTGGGTAATGAGACAAGGTAATGAGCTCCATGAAGGTGTGTGTTATGTCTGAATAGATGATACTCCGAAGCTTCTGACTGTTTCTATGGGGAGGAGTAACAGCAGCTGAGGTATTAGTAAAGCAAATGAGATGAGTCATGTCTGAGGAACCTAGCTGGAAAGCGGATAAGACAGGATCTTTATGGCTTCAGATAGTGTTGCAGAAAATAAAACTTAGCATTTAAAGTGAGCTTCTTGTTGGGCTGCCTGTCTTCCACCTAGCTGATAATACTGCTTCTAACTCTGTGGAGTCTTTAGCAAAGGATTTTACAGTCTGGCTTCATTGCTGTCAGAAATGGCAGCTTCAGATTTTAGGACTGCTTAATAAGGGGAGTTGGAAGGGAAAACTGATCTGGATAGCTCACTCATCATATATGCAGTACTCCAGAATTCATAGAATCATATAATAGTTAGGGTTGGAAAGGACCTTAAGATCGTCTAGTTCCAATGCCCCTGCCATGGGCAGGGACACCTCCCACCAAACCATGGCATTCACATTTTCCTAGGGATTGGATGGCCATTGTAAATTTCCAGAGATGGATTAAACCCCAGAGTTTTACAGAAGGGATTTAGTCTCAAAATGAAATAACTGCTTGTCCCCCAGTTTCTAAACCTAACGCATCAGATCAGCCTACAAAGGATCTGAAAATTTCCAGCATATGTGTAAGTGAATGGATCTGTCAAGTGAACAGCATGTTGTTTTCATGTTGTACTAACTTGCACATTTCTCACGTGATATCCCTTAAAGCCGCTGCCTTAAACACCTAATATAGGGCAGCAGGTGGAACATAACTGGAGGGATTGACACAAAGGAGGACAGTCCATTTGTTGTGTTGACATATCTAAGCTGTGGGCATGTCCCCCAGCCCAAGTGTCCTCTTTTTAATAATGCCTGCCAATCAAAGATATACTAGGGCAAAGATCTTGTCTTCCTTTGCCAGAAGAGGATATTGCCCCAAGATGTGCGCTAATTGGCTACACATTGTAGAAAAGCTGTTGTTATTTCAAGAACAGAATCCATCACATAATAAGACAAATAAAATGCTCAGGTTTTTTTTACCCATGTTCATATTGCTTCACACGGATGTCTGTGCTGTGGCTAGAGTCTTGGAATTAGGGGCACCCAGTTATGGAATAATGACCTTGGCAGGCTAATAATCCTGAACACACAGGCTAGTTGATATGTCTTTGTTTTTCACTCAGATGGTGGTTAATGTTTCTGTGAAATTTGGCTGTCCCAGGTAACTCCAAGGGAGAAGCTGAAGGATGGTAAAGTTCTGGCTCTTGAGAAAGGGTAAAAGGTAATTTGGACTTGTTAGTCGACCATATTAGTGAGTGGTTTGCCTACTAAAAGGATGCTTAAATTTCTGATGCTGAAATTTAAATTGCCCTTGCTAGGTTTGAGAGTGAGGAGAATGGCATAGTTAGTCTTGTCTGTATGTAAACAGCTATAAAGTATTTACACCTTGGAAATAAAACACTCCATAGATTAGGATCTATTCTGTTTTTCAAGATTTTTACCCCAACTCATTTTTCTGCTCACACACGTGTATGCTGACATTTTGGAGCATGCTTCTGCAACAGCAGTTGAGGTGATATAAAGGGAGAATACATATCTATGTATGGAATATGTGGGCATACAAGGGGTTTAGTAAATTGCCCTTAACCTTGTGCTGGGTTTTCTGAGTTTCTGCTGAGCAAGGGAGGATGGGAACATGTGGTGACATGACAGAACTGTTACTGAATTTAATGCGTAAGCTGATAGATGAATATTGTACTTCAGTGTCTTTTATAGTAACCTGGTCACTGGGATATTTACTGAATTAATAAGCTGAGGTAGCTTAATGCTATGTGTAAGAGAATAAGTAGGAGCGACAATTCAAGTAAAACCTCTTTCAGTCAACACGCAGGAGTGGTTCTCTCATATGGAATAACTATTGCCCTTAAGGAAGCTGGTTAAGCTTTCTGTGCAGCCTTTCTGACTTAGGATGTGGAGGACACATGCATAACTGATGGAGGCTTTTGGTTAGATTTAAAAGCAAAACCCTTTTCCAGAGAAAAGGAGGTAATTGGAGAACTCTTCATGGCAGGTATTACAGAGATCTGAGAACTTCCTAAACTGTTTTTGGGTAAAGCAGAAGTGCTCATAGTCTCTTATATCTTTTCCAGTGTTCCCACTGTAAATGGGTTTAATCTTAGACCATACAGGAACTGTTGAAATCTGTGTATGCTACATTAACACCCAGTCATGAGGTCCTGAAGGGAACTGCATCTCAGATGGAGTTGGACCCTTCTGAGATCACCGGCTGTATACGCAATTGATTAATTTTCCTCAAATATTCAGATGCCTATATGACAAGTGTGACATGGCCAGCCTTTGCTGGCTGTTTCACCAGGGCTTCTAATGCTAGGGGTGATGGAGAAATGGAAAGACCAGTTTCTCTTGTTTCCTGGAGGTGCTGACTGCATTGCTATATTCTTGCTTTCTGTGCCTTTATATTAATGCATCAAGCCAAGCGGGCTACTACTTGATGTGACCACAGGTATTCCTTGATGTGCCAAGTCTGAACTGAAAATTGAGGGTTTTTTAATTTTATTTTCTTTTTCCAATCCCACACCCCTGTAATCTTTAAGAGAAAAGCAGTGATTTGTTTTGGGGGTGTAGGAGATCCCCTCTCTCCCTTCTCTTCCTAACAAGGCCCATCAGGCAATCCTGCTCTCTTTCTGGCATGTGTGTTGGTGGTCAGTACGAATTGCTCATCAAGGTGAATCCAATCGAGTGTGATAATATGATAATGCATCAGGGCCTGCTTTGGGGGTTTTTAATTACTTTTTTTTATGAATAAGGGTGATGAATTTGACTCTGCAAACCTACCTGGAGATTTACATTAGCCAATTAACAAGGATGCTTGCTTATGGATTACTAGATCACTTTATAACTTTATGATTAAATTCAAACTGCCAAACCAAATTTCTTCTTGCTAAGAGCGTAATCAAAACCATTCAAGGAACTCTTGCCTGAGAAATTGTAGATATAAACAGCAATTGCTTATTTCAGTAAACACGCTTGTTCACTGCCAAACTAATCACGTTATTGCAGATGGAATCCCTGTATGCAGCTTTTCTTCGCTCTCACATTTAATTGACAGCAAGATGAATCATATCTATATCAATTCCTGGTGCGTTAATCACCGCTTGTATTTCAGCACTAATCTCTATCCTCTTGCTATGCCAGTGGCTGGCTGCTTGGGACTCTGGTCTGTGCTTTACTATAAGCCATTTGTTGTAAATAATGTGCTTAAAAAGCAAACCAAAAATTACAGTCAAAACCAAATGACGCTAGCATTTCTTGAACTCTGAATTTTGTTTTTCTTGTGTTCTCTTGTCTTCCTGAAGTTGCACACTTTGAAAATGGTCACTTGTTTTGCAAAAGGCGGCATGTCTGGAAATGTAGTGCAAAACTAATTTTGAGATGGGGTGTTTCACTTTCTTAAAGCTCATGGAAGTTGAGAGTATGTAGCTGACTTGTTTGGCCAAAACATATTCAAGGCTAAAGTGTGGGTGGTTGTGGTCTTCATAATTTCTTCCATGTCACTGTTGTCTCCAAGTTCCAGGGTGATATTTAGGGAAGCTGGGACGTTGACATCAGCTGTCTGTGCACTCTTGTAACGATGCAGGACTAAAAAGCATGCTTAGTGCCACAGCTAGCCAAGGTAAAAACGGGGACTATGCAGGAAGCTGGGCAGTAGCATTTGCTATGCGACCCAGAAAGCTGCAGCGTTGTTGCAGTGTTCAGGCATTAAAGGGGAAAAACCTTTCATGCGCTGCTTTCTTACTCCCTTCCCAGGGGGGAGGTTGCACAGAGCTGCCTCTGGAGGCAGTCAGAGGGGTCACGGCAAACCTCTGCAGGCACTCAGGTGCCAGAGAGTCTTCCTTACAGCCACCAAGGAGGGAGTGAAGACAGGAGTGGCAGGATCGTCTCAATGTCTCCCTTCTCGTGTCTGTCACTCCCTGGGAAACTGCATTCTGGAGCTGCATTTGTGTACTATGCTTTAGGGATATACAAGTTTCTACCATATTTTGGAGGACGTGGTAGGTTTTAGCACTGCTACAGACAAGTAGGCTGGGAAGACAGCACAGCAGAAGGCAGAAGTAGCTGGGAAATGCAGAATTCATTGGTCAAAAGAATAGCACGGAAGCTGAATTTCTTTGAAGGGCCAAAACTTTGTGCTTTCTGTAGTGATCTTTCCTAGGTGCCACATATTAGTGTAAACCTGTGAGAGCAAGGGGAAACTATAATTGGGAGGCTCATCAAGATTCACCTCTGCTTTCCTTTGACTCAACCTCTCTGCTGTCTGTGTGTGTCTTGTAATTTCTTGAACTCCTGGGGCTGGCAGCACGTCTGTCTCTATTTGAGGGTTGTGGTGGGTTTAAACAAGCTTCTAATTAGGAGACCTTTCATTACTAATTTGTAGTCAGGGACTAAGCCTGGTTGAGTGCTTGGTGTGTCTGCTCACGTGCCTGGAGGTGTGCCTGTGCCCAGGCACCTTCTGGGCTGGGCTCCAGGACTGCCTGGACTGGAGGGGACCCCAGTGGGACTGCAAGCACCATGATATGGAAAAGTCAGTGATGGTACTAGAGCTTGGATTATAATTTACCAAATTTTAGTGGTTTTAAATCTGAAGTTTTGCTATTTTCTGGGAAGGTATCAGTCCTTAACATGAAGCAAAGCACTCTTTCTCTAGTCCAGCTTTCCTGTTGATTGAATTGCAACACACGTGCAGTGAAAGTGGTAACTGACGTCTGAAGTAACTTGTATGAGCTACTTATGTTATAGTCAATATAATCCATGATTACAGGATGAACTTGAACATTAATTATCTTTTGAGTATGCATTTCCTGTAGATGTGGCTTCTAGTTATTAGACTTCATTTCAGTTGTATAGTAGTGATAGCAACATTGAAGAAGAATGTGTTTCAGTCATAACACTGCTGAAGAATGAGGAAATAATTTTGAACAAGAATGTTTAGGTTGCATGCACCATATAATCTGAACTTGGTCTTCTTGTGTATGGCTGGACTGGCTGTTAATTTACAGTGGATATGTTGAAGAGGCACTTTTACCCTTCCCTTGCAAGGTCTGCTGACAGAGCTCTGTGACACCTTGTGAACTGGTTGCTAAAGAGGAGCTACATTGCGTGAGTAGCTGCTACAAGGACCCGTTTAGGCAGCAAGTGACTGCCTTACCTTTTGTCAGTCAGACTGTTTTCATGTGGCAGGTGTATATTCCCTCCCCGTTGCACATGCCAGGAAAGGTGGCTGGAGTTCCTGAAACCTGGAGGTGGTGGATTATTTTAGAAGAGTTTTTCATCACCGCAGTGATCTGGGAGTGTCTCCCTAGGAGAGATAGCGTGGGCCAAGCAGCCATAAAGCACTGAGGCAGTGCCTGTGCTGATGTTTGCAGCATGAGACTGGGCTAATGGGCTGTTCCGTGGCAATTGTAATTCAGTGTTAACTGTGCAATAGGCAATAGAGTTATAGAAATAACTGAACAACTTCGCTAAGGAATGCTTGGAAATAAAAGCTTAATTGAGAGAGTTTGCATGTTTTAAGCAGCATATGGGAAGAGCTTAGACAAAGAGATTGGTTTAGATGATAGAAAGTACTATTTTGTCACTCGAATTTGTGTAAGTTTACAGTGATAGTGCTCATAACATAGGTTAAAAAATACATGATAATTAACAGGGGCTCAGGATTCCTGTGACTGTAAAGGTTTTCAGAATACACTTTAAATTCATGTTATCAGAAGACAGTCTTCAGAAACTGATTAAAACCTTAAAATTTGAACCATAGTCCATGGTAGTTGACTGAGCAAGCATGGCAGTCTTTCTCACCACTGTCACTAAATGGAGAGCAGCGGTGGCTCCGGAACTATCAGGCAGAGGACTAGAGAGATTATCAAAGCCATTGCAGTAAAATCTGGACTTCTCTGGAAACTGCCACATTATTAAGTTTTGTCACTTTAAAGACAGTTGTATTTTACCATGCTGTAGGACATAAATTGCTTTGCTTAGAAGCTTTTAGAAAAGGATGTGGAAGTAGTGTTTCTTTGGTGTTTCAGTAAAACTGTTTCACAGTAAACCACGTAGTCCCATGAACATGATCAAATTTGAGCTTAGATTAATGCCACTGTACAAGTATCAATTTTAAAATAAAAAATGTGCATTCATCTCTAAGTCCTTTGCTTTGATGGGTTTTTTGGGTAGTGACTTGAGAGCCTAACCATGCATCTGTTTATTAAACTGCTTCATGAGCATCCTGTAACACTTGACATAGCAGAGGACAATTCCTAGAAATATTAATATAGGTAGTAGCTCTTGACTACAGCTTCATATTGAAGTAAGCAAGATGAAGTCAACGTGTGCTAGCACTGTATGGGTTTAGTACTGTTTGTTGCTCCATAATGTTTCAGTACAATATTTTTATTAAATACAGGTTAAGCAACTGGAAATATTTATAACCTCTATGGTTATAGAGGTTACTGTGATTTGGTTCTGTGTATGTGTACACATGTGTGTGCGTATACAGAATAAATACAGATCCTTACATGTGGTTTTAATCTTTGTAGGGTACCTTCGTGAATGTTCAGGCTGCGGAAGCCCTGCCTGTTCCAATGAAGAGTCATCTCCCCACAAGAGAGCAACAGATTTTGGCACTGCAGACCACAAGTGAATTTGATGTCCTTGTTATAGGTGGAGGAGCAACAGGATGTGGCTGTGCTTTAGATGCAGTCACTAGAGGTAAGGCTTGAAAATGTAGTTGTATTCTTACTCTTGGATTACACGGTTTGAAATAAATTAGTTGTGGTTTAAGTCCAGCCAGCAGCCCAGAACCATGCAGCTGCTTGCTCACTCCCTCCCTTTCTCCCCCTGCTCCTGGAGGGATGGGGAGGAGAAACAAAAGAATGTATCTCCCATGGGCTGAGATAAGAGCAGTACAGTAACTGACATATAACACAAACCACTGCTGCTACCACCAATAATAATAATAATGATAAGGGCAACAAAAAGGGAAGAGAATACAACTGCTCCCCACCTGCAGACCAATACCCAGCCTGATCCAGCAGTGATCTGTCCCTTCCAGGTAATTGCCCCCAGTTTATATAGTGGGCATGATGTACTGTGGTATGGAATACCTCTTTGGTCAGTTTGGGTCAGGTGCCCTGTCTCTGCTTCCTCCTGGCTTCCCCTCCTTCC
>JAOEHY010008431.1:0-67078 GCA_025447955.1 Psilopsiagon aurifrons | reverse complement strand
GAAGGCTGCGTGGAGACCTCATAGCAGCCTTCCAGTATCTGAAGGGGGCCTATAGGGAAGCTGGGGAGGGACTCTTCTTTAGGGACTGTAGTGAGAGGACAAGGGGTAATGGGTTCAAACTTTAACAGGGGAAGTTTGGATTGGATATGAGGAAAAAATTCTTTACTGTAAGGGTGGTGAGGCACTGAAGTGGGTTGCCCAGGGAAGTTGTGAATGCTCCATCACTGGCAGTGGTCAAGGCCAGGTTGGACAGAGCCTTGGGTGGCATGGTTTAGTGTGAGGTGTCCCTGCCCATGGCAGGAGTTTGGAACCTGATGATCTTAAGGTCCTTTCCAAACCTAACTATTCTGTGATTCTATGACAGTCACAACTAATTCCTCATGTACCAAACCCCTCTAAGAACACAAAAAGCCCTTTTCACATACTAAGCCAGACTTACCTGAGTCTGTACAAAATAGGAAAACTGCCAAAGAGTTAAAAAAATATTATAAATAATACGGGTGTAAAATCTTAAATTATTGGCAACTGAAATTTTGCTAATCCTTTAATTCCTGTTGAAACACAATCTTGACCCAAGAAAAATCTCTTCTCAAGTTAGACAAAAAGGCCAAATGAATCTCGTGATTGTTCTGACACTAGAGAAGAATGAAGTATGACAGAGAAGATGAAGCATGCAGCATTTTTCTGGAGACAATCTTCAATCTGAAATCTATGCCACAGACTGTTAACCACCATCTGAGCATTCGCCTCTGACAAGAAGGGCTAAGCATGTGTCTTATCATGATTTTCCTCCTTTTCCCCTAATATAAGGAAAAAGGGATTAAATAGGGCATAGTAACGAACATGTGGCTTTCCCAATTCAGAGGTGCAATTGAATTCTCAGCAGTGTCTTGGGAGAACAAAGACAATCTCCTATATTACATGGCACATACAGTAACAAGAAGGAATTAATCGTTTGTTTGTCTTCTTCAGTGATCCCAACTAAGGAAATAATGAACAGGTTCAGCTTTACCCAAACACGAAAGATCCAGCCTATCTTCTACCTGTCAAGTTACTGCTCTCAGAAACAAAAAGGCTAACAAGCAGCCAGGTCCTTGGGACCACTGGTTAAAGGATCAGGGGCACAAGTGTTCTCTATCCTTCCAGCTGCAGGGAATGATGAGGGAAGAAGCAGAAGAGCCAGCGGTGTAATACATGGCTCCGAGCCTGGTGTCACTGCAGAATTTCAGGAATTCCTTCACCAAAAGGGTTGTCAAGCATTGGAACAGACTGCCCAGGGAAGTGATAGAGTCACCACTGCTGAAAGTATTTGAAAGACATGTAGGTATCACACTTAGGGACATGAGTTAGTGGTGGACTTGGCAGTGCTGGGTTAAGAGTTGCACTCAATGATCTTAAAGGTCTTTTCCAACCTAAATGATACTACGATTCTATGATATGGAACAGACTAATAATCTAAATATGACAGCTGTAAAAGAGTACCAGGATCAGAGATCATTTGAACAAATTAAGTAAATTTTTCACCTATGCGTTTCACACATACTGATGGCATAACACATTCCATGTGTATCATTCAGAGTTTAGCCTGTAAATTCTCTAAAGTCACTTTTCTGTTGTTACTGAAGTACTTCTTTAAAAACATACTGAGTAATCTATAGTTTCATACATCAAGTAGACTATTTTTCATATACAGACTTAAATCTGGCTTTAAAAACTGTACGATGAATTGTAAAAACAGTTTAAAGTTATGATTGGCTGATAAAGTGAAACTCTACTCCATTTCACTTGGATTAGTGTGCAGCTGCAAGATATAAATTCTGTGTGAGAAACCGTACATTTTTTAATGCTCTTTGAATTATCATGTTTTTGCAAAATGAAAGACAACTGGTTTCATATGCAGGTAAGAAATATTGGCATACAGAATGTTATTTGATTTTAACTTAGTCATGTTGCCAGAATGCATGAAACAGCTGCATGAGCTGAGTATCTGCCTGAGGCTACAACTATATTTCCCCATCTTTTACCACCTGTCTCTGCTAAAGTTACTGGATGCTGTAGATACCAAACCCTACTGGGAACTTTAACTACTGTAATTATGAAATGCACTCTCTACTATTCTATTGACTTTTAATGTCCAAGTATTTTGCAGTAGATGAGACAGCATTATCCCGTTCATTTGCAAACTTTTAAAGGAACGTTTTGAATAAACTCACAAAACTATTAAATCCATAATGAATGTGTAAGGCTTAACTCTATTAAGCTCACTCTCTTTGATACATCTGTAAATTTATTTTATGCTTACGTCAAGACCACCAAAGGGTTGATGCTCTTTTACATCACTCTTTACCTAAGGGTAGCACTGACTGAACAGCTAGTACAATCAGCACAAGTGGGGGAAAGCAAAAATCTCATTGTTAATGGGGGAGAAAAAAGCAACAGGTAATAGAATACCTGTTAGAATAGAATGTTTTCATATCAGCTGTAGTGAATTTTGTCCTAGGAATAAAAATGGCTGATAAAATCTCAGTGCTGTTGAAAACAAAACTGGTTTTGAGACCTCTTGGGGAATAGTTGTGATACCAAGAAACTTGGGAATGACAAATACAATTTTGATCTTAACAGAAAAAAAGGAAGACCGGAGAGTTATAGATAAGTCAGTTTTGATTCTGAGCCTTACTGGAACAAGTAATCTGCTTCTGACTATTGGTAAACATCTAGGAAGAATCAACAGGGACTTCCCAAGAAGTTATGTCAAACAAATCAATTTTTTTCACATGATGGAGTAACTGGCTTTGTTGAAGGACAAGAGTAGCGGTCATATTTAGTGACAAACCTCAAGACATGCACATAGGCAAATAAAAGAAAAATATGATCCAAATGAAAATAACATTGCACAGATGCCAGACTAGTTGGGAAACTGTAGTGAGCCACCAACAATTCACTGTTAAACAAGAAAGATGTTTAAAAAACTGGATATTTTGCAGGGTGTCGTGGTTTAAGCCCAGTCAGCAACTCCGCCACACAGCCGCTCTCTCACTCCCCTTCCTTCCTTCCCCCTGCTCCCAGAGGGATGGGGAGGAAAATCGAAAGAATGTAATTCCCACAGGTTAAGATAAGAACAATCACATAACTAAGGCATAACACAAACCACTACTGCTACCACCAATAATAATAATAATGATAAGGGAAATACAAGGGAAGACAATACAACTGCTCACCATCCACTGATCGATACCCAGCCTGACCCGAGCTGTGATCTAAACCTTTCGGGTAAGTGCCCCTAGTTTATACAGTGGGCATGACATGCTGTGATGTGGAATAGCTCTTTGGTCAGTTTGGGTCAGGTGTCCTGTCTCTGCTTCTTCCCAGGTTTCCCTCCTCCCTGGCAGAGCTGAGACTCAGAAAGTTCTTGGTCAGAGTAAAGATTCCCTAGCAGCAACTAAAAACATCAGTGTTATCAGCACTGTTCCCAGGCTGAAAGTCAAAAACACTGCACTGCACCAGCTACTAAGAAGGAGAAAAATGACTGCTACTGCTGAACCCAGAACACAGGGCCATATGATATTCTTTTATTAATAATCCCAGTACTAAGACTACAAATTTGCAGATAGTATTCGTATGAAAAAAACTCCAAAAGAAAACATTAAGTTACCTTTCCAAACCTCAGAACACAAATGGAAAAAAAAAAATAAAGTTATGATATGTAACAGGGAGAAAAGCAAGGTCATACCTTCAGCAGCATTAATCAACTCCATAAATCCAGGAAGAGAAAAAAACTGATTAAGAAGTTGTCACTTTCTACTAAAGAAAAGGATAAAGACACTGAGGTGACAAGTCAACAGTGCCATGTTATTGCAAAAAACACACAATGGAAAGATGTGTATATAGTAGTAATCCTTATGTTTTCTTTGGCACTGGCAAGATCTCAGGATCCAAGCAGGAGAACTGGATCCAATTTTATTCACTCAAAGATGTGAACAAACTGGAAAGACTACAAAGAAAAGCAACAAGGACAATAAGAAAACTAGAAAACATAACCTCTATAGTAAGATTGAAAGAATTAGGGTCTATCAACTTCAAGAAGAGAAAACTAAGGAACATGATCTGTATTTTCAGATACAGGCCATTACAAAGGAGGAGGAAAAAATCAGTTCATTATGTCTAATGTGGATAAGACAAGAAATAACTGCCTGAAATTACAGAAAAAGAGACTAAGTCAAGATATGAAAGAAATCTTTTAATGCCTGTGAACAATGAATCCAGAACAAGGTTACTACAAAGGTCACTAATAGCAAGCCAAACTTCTCTCAAATAACAGTGGTATAATTCATAGTCACTTAGTGCTATGGATACACTAGAAAATACCTTCACATCCCTTTCAGCTCTGCTTTCCATGATATTTTAATTTAAAATATTTGTTTATCTTATTTTCTAGCATTAAATGCACCAAAAAGAAAAAAAATTGATAGACAAAACATTCCAGATCTGTCAAAAATAATTTAAAAAGAACCTACTTTCCCACTTAAGAAAGACAAGCAACTTAAAACTATCTGATGTGAGAAAAGGCAGACTTTCAAGCAGGACTTTTAAACTTGGAAAATTCACTACTGAAAAAGAAGTGAGAGACCATAAATGCTATAGAGAAGGTGAACGGGAAACTAATGTCCACTGTTTCTCACAACTGAAAAATTATGGGCACTTAAGGACATCACTGTGCAACAGTCTTAAAAGCACACAAAATGAAAAACTTAAAATTACAGTTTAAGATGCACAGCTCAAGGATCTGTGGTAATTCCCAGCGCCGAAAGGAGTGCCAAAAAGTTTTAAAAACTACTGATTATAAGTTCTATGACTTCTAAAAATGACACAATATATGCAATTTCCAGCTCAAAAGATTCCTAAAGCAACTGGTTGGTAAAATCTGAGACAGTACACTGAGGAAAAACCACTCTGCCTATTCTTACTTTTTCTGTAATTCTTGTATTATTCTAAGCCAAATATTTTTTTCTGGTGACCAGGGCACAAAAATTAATCTAGTGTGTCAGTTCTTATGTTGTAAAGATTAAGGAGTTCCAGTTGCATGAAAGAGGGACAGGAATGATGTCAAGGTTGGTGATTTCTTTTTTGAAAACGCTGCTGCCACCAACTCAGACTGAATTCATCAGGAAGACATAATTACTATATCAATACCCACAGAGGGTAGCCGTGATGCAGAACTACAGAACCAGTTCCCAAGCTGCAGGAACTAATCACAAAACTGCAGACGTGTCAGTTATAGCTACTGATGCGCATGGCTCACATTCTAATATTCATTCTGGTGAAACATGTAAAACCCACTCAGGTATGTCACACAGGTTACACTAATTCAGCCTCAGAGCATTAGTAATGTAATGTATAAGCTTATATGTAACAAGATTCTACAATAAATACATAAATAAATCTCAGGGTGAAAAGTGCTCCCAGAAATGCAGAAAGATGCATATCTGGAAGAAAATTCTCAGCCATTCTTTTGCATAGAGTAAAGAGGCTTAAGATTCAAAAATAAAAAAAGAAATGTAAGTCTAAAAGCACTTCTCTGTTTCATGAAAATAAAAAAATACTTGGGAAAAGACAAAATATATTATAAACTGAAAAGGTCTCACAAGTATGGACAGTAAAATGGCTAGCACTGAAGACCAAAAGGCACTACAGGAGCCAGAAGTTTGTGATCTCCCCACTAAACCGAAGAAGAACTGTAAGCATTTCTTACCTCTCAGAAAAAAATTGACTTCTCATTGGCCATCTTTGTCTATAAATCAAGTTATTTATATAAACGTGTATTAGTTGCTTAAATACAGCTGTGAGTAGACAGATAAGAACTGATGGATACTCTTAGTCCTCTGGTATACAGTAATGTGGATAGAAGTGCCGTACTGTAAATCACAATATGTTAAACTAATGCATGTACACTTTTCCTTGACAACACTGGAATTTAAAATGTATATATAGTATATCATTACACTCATAATTACTTACTAAAGTTTAATGATCATATGAAAATCTCAGGAAACCATTTGTCTCCAAAGACACTACCCCACTGTTCAGATGGCTCATGAAACAAAGTCAACTGAGCTGCCATTTTGGATTCTTTCTTCAGAAAGTACAACACCAGCTAGAGGGATTATGGGCCTTGACATCTAGAGTTTATTCTCAACCTTTACAAGCAACCAGTTATTTACATCATGGAGTTATTTTCACCCCACTCACAGTAAAGAACTTATATCTAACTTCAATTTCCCCTGTCTTGGGGTCATCCTGAGAACCACTGTTCCTCTAAATTTCATTAAAACATTAATTCTACCTTTTATAAATACTATAAAAAAAAATCTAAACAATTCCATTAGTGCAGATTCCATTCAAATGTTGTACTAAGCCTACCATTCCTTCTAGATCTGTCACTTAACTGCTGTTTGGTGTGTCACCAGATAGCTTTTCCTGTAAAGATGTTTTCCAGGTATCAAAAATTTTTATCATTCCTGCTCTGCATAACTGAAAAGCCAATTAAATCAGTAAGATTTCTTTTCATTTTAATGGGAAAATTTTAACGAGATCAGACATAGTTCAGTTAATCCTCAAGTCCAAATTAATGCTTACTAAGAGCAGGAGATGCTTAGTTCTATGAATTGCTTTGTTTGAGTTGGGGGTCTTTACTGTCTTTAAAAACTACTTACACCTGCTTATCCCTTTTATCGCAAGCCACATTTTGGCTGCATGAGACAGGTTCTCTTGAACCACACATCTAGTGGATAGGTCAAATAAAATTCCCATGATAGGGTTTCATTACAAAACTGGTAACAGGGCTTTGCAGTAGGGATACAGCTGGGTAATCTGAATCTGTGGTTGGAAAAAAATGCAAACAGTTAAAATTATGAGATTGCCTCATATGTCAATCAGACATATAAGCATGTCAAAGCAGATTCTCCCACAGAACCCTTGAGACAGAGTCATTTCCTATTTGATAAGCAATCCCAAAAGCCCATCTTCTACATACCTACTTTTGATTTCCCCAAGCATTAATTCTTGTGGCTCCCATACATAAAAGTTTTGGTCCACAAGTTGCAAGATTAAGAAATCCAGTCGACCCTGGAATACAGTCTTACATACCTTAGAGACAAGTGTGTATCTTTATCTCCTTTCTAACATAAGTTTATACCTTTAATTAATAAGCACAATGAGAAAAAAGACAGCTTACATTCAAAGTGCTAAATTTCCCATCTTAACTGATGAGATCAGTTCATGATGTATAAGGTAGAAGTCTTGATGCTCACTGTCATTCCTGATTCTTCTATTCAGCTGCTTTCTTTGCAAAGTACACTGCACAGAATTCACCCCACTATCAAAAGCTACAAATTTGTACTAGTGCCCTAACTAGTGCTTTCACAGGGAAATAGACTATACATTGTTTTCAGCAGATATTTTTGTAAGTTAAAAATAATCCTTTTTAAAAGCCTGTATGTTGGTACCCTGGCATTTCATATAAACACAATGTATTTCTAATATTCCATCTCTCTTCAGAACCATCTCTCTTCAGAAACTTTTATCACCCTTCAGACAAGGCTACAGTATTGATGTCTGACTCTTCTTTCCTATACAGTTTTCAGAGAGACCGCTCTCTAAAGAAATGTCTATTTACTGGGCTAAACTGCCAGAAGTGTTAGTAGAAGGGTGCAGAAGCCTTCCACAAATTTATGAATCTCTATGAAGACTTCACATGCAGAGCCTTCTCTCTGCTGACGGTCCCTGGAGAAGACGATGCTGAGAAAGACATACAATAAGGGTGGAGTACATTTTTTTCCACATACTCTTCAGCATCAGAATGACACGTCTAGAAGAATAACCTGTAGCATCTTCATGGAAAGGAACAGCTATACATTACACATGTAATGAGCCTTAATCTGCCATATTGCTACTGCTTGAAAGTTACACACAGATCTTCTGCTGAAAACTAATCTTCACTTCGAAAATCTAACAGAGAGACATCAGAGTAAACACTTTATGCTTTTTTATTCTCTGCTACAGCCAAAACCTACTTGGACACAAGCACGTGCAAAAAAATAAAAAAAACAAAAGGAAAAAACAAACGAGGTGGGGAGTCTATGCTAACCTACAGAGAGAGTTCAACCTTAGCGATGCATGTAGCATGAAAAAGTCTCTCTAATCTGTTTCAGGAATTGACTTACCACGGGAAGGGGACAAAATAATAAAGCTGCATTCCAATGCACTCAGGATATACAGTCCTTGCTTTCAGAACAAGTAGCAAAAGAGAATATAGGTTGGTTATGCAGCATTCAGAGTAACAAAATCTTTTTTCTCCCTCCCCTCAATTCCTTTTCAAGGAGTTTTGTTTTCCAGCTAATACCCATGGGTTCCTACTACCATAGTTTACTGTGGCCACTGCTTTTCCGCTTTCTTTTTAACAAACTGAAGGTAAATGGTTGCTCAATAGTCGAGTTCAAAGATGAATTATGAACTTAATGCAAATTCACATTTCTTCAGTAGCATCACTAATTCAGATTTCAGGGTAATATTAAAGTATTTTGTCATGTGAAAATAAGTGAAGAACAACATACTAAATTTATAATGTTTAGATGAACACCTGACAGTTCGGCCAAGGATACTAAGTTATTCCAGTCCACAAAGGTAACATAAAAAGTAGAAATATCATGAAACTGAATATTAGTCGCAAGACTGTCAGGACTGCAACTAATCTTTCCAAACAACAGCTTCATGATATATACGATAAAATTGTGGAAAACTGAGATTTCAAAATGAACTCTCAAGTCAGCTGGTTTGAGCTGTAATATTTGGCTGAGGTTACATGTGAAGTTTTCAGAACTCTATAATTTAAAAATTGGCTGAACTTCTGCAAACTTCACACACACCATTTTATTTAATTTTTTTTTAAATGACAACCTGAGTGTAACCAGGAAAATTTTTAGGCCAAAGGAAAGCTTAAAGCGTGATCAGTTTTGTAACCTTATAAATGGGGCCACAAACACAACCCCTTAATAATGTGAAGAATAATATGTTTTTGATTTGACCATACAATGTAAGAAAAAATAATGGGAGAGGAATTTGATAGTCTTAACTTCCCAAATCCCACATGGTATGTTTATCATTTACCATATGTATAGTGTCTGATGTGCATACAAAGGCTATGGATTTGAGACGCTTTCTCAGACCAGCAGCTTGAACATATCATATCCCATGGTTTCACAAGATTCAAATAAGATGCAGAACATGCACCATTTACTGTACAGGCACGGCTGTCTTTATGAAAGTGGTATTTACATTACCAGAATTTAAGAGATACTTGTTAATAAGTGATCAGAAGAAGCTGAACTATATCCCTTTCCTAAATTGTTTTGGATATCTTAATTACGCAATTTCATATTCTGAAGCACACAAGGAAGCCCAAGTATCTAACATCATCACTTCCAGCAAAGAAACAACATATTTCCAAAATGGAAATAAATACAACTCATAATTTCAGATGGTAGCTACAACCTTTTTGTTCAGATTTTGCTGTGATACAAAAATGAGAAACAAAATCTTTGAACTCTCATTTTTCATTCCCTTATACACATACGGTAAAAAGACTTTAACTGGCTATAGAGATTCCTATCCTCTAAGATTCAGAAATAGAAAAGCAGCTCTGGAAAAAAGAGTAAAGAAATAAAGGAAGGGGAAAACCATTATGATAATTAGAGTTGTGTGAAACTTGGCTGTCATGGTATGTACAGTTCATCCAAACCTTTTATTTGGCTTTCACTCATATCCCAACTGTTGCTTTGACTTCTGGGCTTCAAGGAAGCCAAAAATTCCAAGTGAAACATTGCCAAATCCAACATACTTCTGCAGGTTTAGGGTCAAAACCATGCAAACCCACAGAGTTCCTCCTACCACCATAAATCAGGCAAAGTTTGCCAAAATGTTCTGTTCTGTTCTGCGTAAGCTTTCTCACTAAACACTTGCCTGTAACATTTAAGCTTTTTGCCATCAGTACTGCATTTAGTAACATGATTTCATAGCTTCATATCTTAATGGCTTTCTTATTCTATGACAGTTGACTTTTATTTTTTTTTAAACAACTCTTAAGGGGGTTGTTTTAAAATACTATCCAGTTTCCTATGAGTTTACAGGGAGGCATAATCAAAAAACAAACCTTGGCCTTGAGTGGATGATGCTGAATTTCATTTAACTATTCACTCCCTTTTCCAGAACTTTTAAAAACACACCAAACAGTTGCAAGAAAAATTCTCATAGGACTTTTGAAAAAATGCTGTGTAAACTCATGAGGAATGGCCTAATTTTAGGAAAAGTACTTTGCCTCTTTACTAACATACTATGTTTAGGCACGTTCCCAGAAGTTCTACCTTTTTCTAAACAATTTCTCTTGATTTGTCCAATACAGATGTCATATATGGAGGCAGTTTTCCAAAACTTACCTGGAACCCTTTTTAGAAACAGTTGTCACATTAGCCACCTTCCAGCCCTCTGGTAAAAAGGACATTTTAAGCAAGTTATACACCAGACTTACAAATCACATCTTCTACCTCTAATTTCCAAGAAATTTAAAATTAAAACTACTTGGATCTGACAGTGACTTGGCTTGATCACAAGTTTACTCTGCTTGGAACAAGAGGTTGAACTTGACTGTCCCCCTTTGAGGTCCTGTCATGGTTTCAACCTGAATTATAACTCTGATCCACTATGATGAAGGCATTGTTAATTTTGGTAACTGTTGCTTAATCTTCTCTTCTGCCACCCCACTCTGAGATCAATCTTCCAATACTTTGCCCATAAAAGAGTGTTCCAGAAGCAGAAACTATGCAAGTTCCTCTTCTGTGAACACAGGAGAAAGACATTTCTTTCATTTTTTTTGACCTCATGACCTTATTTTCTGAAAGCACTCTTTATATGTCTTGATTATCTTTGCCTCTTTAGATACTCTGGCAGACTTCTGCCTTCTGACACATTGGAAAATTACTGGTTTGAATGCATTTCATGATTTACTACTTATTGTGCTTCATGCATTTCACAGTCTGTCTTTCTGTGGGGTTTTTTTACATTTTACTTGCCAGGTTTTATGATTCTATTTTCTCAAGTGAACAAATTTCATGGGTTTTGTTTTGTTTGTTTGTTGTCTGCTTTTGACAGCTTCCTTTGTCCTGCTGTTTAACTATGCTGGTTACTGTTTTGGAAGACCAAAAACGGTCTTCCTTTGTCCTGCTGTTTAACTATGCTGTTACTTTGGAAGACCAAAAATGGTCTTCCTAAAGCCGTTTTTGATAGGTGATATCCATTTCCTCTGAGCCAATACAATTTATAATTTTGTTTAAATACTCTTCATGATGTCTGTAAAGCTTTTACTCCTTTGACTGTCCTTTTTAATTTCTTTTACTACATTCCTTATTTTTGTGCAGTTTACCCCTTTGTTTTTTTAACAGACACAGTGTATTGCTTGGTTTTGCAGTTAAATTCTTGGTCCCCAGTTTTTTTAAACCAGGTCTAAACCTAATTTAGCATAGGCTAATAGTTCTTTATTTGTCTGAAAATACTACACAACACAGAGAGTACAGTAATTAGTATCAGTGGTCGTCAGCACAGCTGTAACACATTTGTCAATGTAAGCTGCATTTTGCTTGCTTTCCAGCTTTACCTCACGAACTGTGAAACTTCATTTACACCAAGGAAAAAAGAGAACTTGCAAGGTTCTCCAAATAGGGCATCCATCAATAATATTTCTTTATGGAGAATGAGAATGTATTGATTGTTAAGCATGCACCAAAACAAAATTCTGCAGGGATTCAACATGGGGAAGCCAGACAAAAATGAAACCATGATACTGCCAACATATATAAAGGTATTTGGATCATTTAAAAGATAGGGACAATACAGACAAGGCTTTGCGCAAGTGTTAATTAAGTTTTTTAAAAAGCTCCATGACTATAGAACTGCAGAGGAATAAACAGAACATTATATATAGATAAACCTCAAGTCAGAATAGAAGTCAAAATTGCGACAAATTTTAGATGTATATATTCTGAATACTGGACATTTTCAGACTGCAGAAAAAAAAAAGTCAGACTATGGCTACTGAATGTGACTGAGACCAAAGGGCACAGAAAATTCATGTTCTCTTAAGCAGACTTCCATTTCTTCATATTTCAAATATTAATTCTACCAAAGAGAGATTCTTTCCAGAACACACACACACACATACACAAAATCCCACTTTTTTTTCCACAGTTTGTAACTTCCGACATGCATCCAAGTAAACTACATAATTTCTTAAGCATAAAGAAAACGGCTCATTCAGGATTCATACTAGTTTGGATAAGCTCACATATTCATATTATGGACCTAGTTCAACTAAGATTTTGTTCATTTATGACATTAAAAAGGCAGTGGAAAAGTTCTTTTTTCCTTTTCGAATACATATTTAGTGCTAAAATTTTCAGGAAAATACTGAGCTATTTTGGGGCATCCTTAAATGCTTAAAAAAATTAAGTCCTTTGTTACTAGCTCACTGAATTTATTGTTGATTAAGCTATTCCTTTAAAGCACAAATGCAATAGTTACATTCTGACTGATACACTGACTTTCAATCACTATACGAAACATCTGCCCAGCTGTTTTTCACTCAGAAACTAGTCTTGGAAACAATAAATTTGAGGGGAAAAAAGAAATTAAAAAAAGAAGAAGAAGAAAGACAACAAAAGAAGAGAAGAGTGCTACTGCAGGACAATTCTGCACTGGGAAACTGCAGAAATAAACATTCTTTAAGTATCTTCACATGTATTTTATGACCTGGCTTTTCAAAGTACCACAGCAAAATGAACACGAAAATCATCATACATTAAATTATCCAGGACAATAATTATATGAAATTCACCCTTTTAGCTTTTAAGAAACACCTTCAGGATCTAATATACATTATTTCACCTGACCGCCTACTAGGCAATTCAACATGTGTTTTACTTTAATAGGTGCACATTTCAATTAGGTAAGGAAAAAATGTAATTTGCAATTGAAAATTGGAATAGAGCCATCTCAGAGAACAAACAATAGAGAAGTTAGCTTATGTCAGACAGGTAAGTAGTTAAAAAGTCATACCCTACCACAATGGATTTAAGATATCTTCATGCAGGTATTCCATGAACATATTCATAGCAAAGTTTTCTAGGTAGGACGCTATTAGGCAATGGTTTATATGTTAACTTTCTAGTATTCCTCTGATATGCCTATTACACATTTAGAGAAAAGATACAAAAAAGGAGCTTAAGATACCAGTTATCCTACTTAAAGCACTAATTATTTTAGTGTTTATCAGTTTCATAAGAAAAAGGTGAACAAAGCCATCATGCATAAAAGATTGAGACCTGCTCTGAAAGCATGAGAACCAGACAGCAGTCTTCTAGCAGTCTTTTTTAATGTCTGCATTAAGCAAAGTAATGATACTTGCTATGATTTGGCAGCCAAATGTTCTTATGAAAGAACACCCAGACAGAAAAGCCAATCTTGACAAACCTTACAGCTGACTGCGGAAGGGCTTTCTTACAAATTATAACTCACATCAACAGATCAGATGTAAATGATGAATGACAACGGACTGTTTCCATTTGTACTTGAGATCTGCTTTCTCAATGACCTTTTAAGTTTATTTTTTGTCTGTACAGGGTTTTCTTAATTATTTTTCTCTTTATGTGAGAAATCTTTGTCTGACAAGGCAGTGGCAAATTTCCCATTAACTTTACTAGAGCCAGGAATTCACTCCATATGCACAAATTTTTTTCTTCAAAATGAAGGGACTATAGCATTCATGTGACACACTGCTCACATTGTTGTAATATCCCTTTGAAGTTAAAAAAAAAAAAAAGAGGAGGGGGTATCACACACACCTGGCTTTTATCTTTGTCATAGCTTCTAGATGGATAAATTATGGCAGTTCTCAATCTGACAAAGGTATGTGACAGCTAAAGAGTAGGTGTAAAATGCTTCTTTCGGTAAGCCAATATGCAACTGTGAAAAGAAACATGACTGGCTCATGCTAAAAAATACTGCTTAATAAAACTCCACCCCACTAAAGAACAAATGCACTTGTAAAAGCATTTCTAATTCATATCACAAAAATATGCAGGAAAATAAAAATAATAACTCAAGATGCACTTTTCAGAAGGAAATATGGGAAAAAAAAATCTGCACTCTATGCCTAGTTTTGGTGTTTAAGATTCAAAGTTAACATTTTTGTAGTTGCACTGAACTTTTTGTAGTCTGCATCAAATTAATATTTTACATTAAGTTCATTTTGCCTGATTGACAATTATGAAAGGTGTGGCAGAAATAAACTCTGATTGTATTAATACATTCGTTTAGTGAAAACATTGGGACTTCTCGAGTATCCATAACCTTTCAGGATTTATCCAAGGTACTTCTACAGAAAGAAATGCAGATTTTTTATGTAGAAAATTCAACAGACTATTTCCCAAGGAAAAAAAAAAAAGAAATGGAAAAATAAAAACATCAGTAGAGGATGCTAAGGCAGGAAGGACCTTGCTGTAACTTGAAAAAACAGCATTCTGTAAAATTCAGTATGTTGCACTCCAGTGTTGCAAAAACCCAAACCTTGAATCCATTGTAAAAGCTATCTAAACCGCAAATCGCAGTACTGTTCTTTTTCTTCATATGCAGCTACTATAGACCATTCACAAGGAAGCAACAGACCAGTAAAACTATCAGGTTAACAGGGGATGTAGTTTTCCTCATCTTTCACATGCTAAAGACCAATCTTTTCAATTGCTCACTGAGCCAAAAGCTGTATCAACACTGAAGCAAAATCCATATCAAATTCACCTGCACTAAGTACCTCAATCACTATCAATTCATTTGGAAACATTTTTAGTATTGTGAGTAACACTAAATTTCAAATTCTTAACAGTTCAGACAAGTAAATGGAACACAGGACAGACAAAAACTAAGTCTATGCCCCTTGATGGTGCCATCAGCCACCTGAGTCACCTTGCATGTAAGCTTTATTCCTTAATTTCTTGCCTCAGTTTCTTTCAATGTATTTGATAACATATATTCTTTAAAATACTTTGAGATGTATTAATAAACCATGCCTCGTCAAATGTATGTTTTTTTAATTGCACACCTGAAGTTTTACCTTTAGTCACAATTGAGTATTTTCTGGCAGCCTGTAAGTATAGTTTTAACTTGCACTGATTGCAAAACAGCCAGCAACCTGAAATATTAACAATTTACTCCTATGCTTCCACGGTTAAGAAGTCAATACCTGAATATAAATTTCCTCCAAGTGACTACAAAATCCAGTAGGTGGCCAATACTTATTTATTTCTGATTTTTAATCTGATCACACTCTATTTGTTTAAATTAGAAGTGATTTTCTTTAAATCCAAGATCTGATTGTTCAGCTTGAGATTTTAAAATCACTTACTTTTTCCCTGACTTATCTATTCTACTATCACTAATTTTGCTGGCTAAATTCTGCCCAACTAAACCCTATCAATTCAAAAAAAGGGATTGGAAAAGTAGAAGTGAAATTTGGTCCCAGAGACTTCTAGTGAAATCTGCCTCATGAAAGATCCTCAAAGCAAAGATGCATTTACAATAAAGAATTTCAAGAAAACTTTCCAAGGTAGGAGGTAGACAATTATGTAAAGCAGCGCCTTCATACCTTCCTTCTCTTTCCAGTCTGTAGCACAAGGTAGTCTGTAAGTAAAATGTATAAGGCTATTATAGAAAACTTGCAATGAAAGGTAAGCGGTATCAAACTGGTTTATTAGCAATCGAGCAAAATAATTCTGCTTATGCTTACCTCAGGCAGAACTTTTGTAACAGACCAGATATATTAGTAACAAGCTTGCATGCTATTCAGAAAGATTTATGGAGAGTGACAAACAGCAACAGCTAGCAGCGGTTACAAACAGGTAAATACAACAAGAGCAAATTGAGGAACTTGTTAGAAATATGAGCTTGATGAAGACCACAAGGTGGGTTTTGAAAACCTTTTTATATTTCATAAAGGCTCTGAACAAAGCGTTTTATATTTCATGTCAAGCTCTGAACAAAGTGTTTCAGCCTACGGATAAGCTACAAATACAACAAATTCTCTGGAGATACAGTTTGCATAGAATTTAGCCAATTCATCATAGGATGAATATGAGCATATGTACATAGTCATATTTTTAGAACAGGATTACTTTTTTGATAGTTTACATATAGGAAAACAGCTTTTATTTGTAAAACCTGAAAATTAAAAAAAAAAAAAATCACAAACACAAAACCTTTTTAAACAGTACCTAAATTGGAAAATCTATGCCAACACAAATGTCCATCATGCTGCTTTTATATTACTAGCTTAAACCTCCTATATTCATCATACATTGAAGACAGCTACACAAATAGGGTCAGACATTTTACTGCAATTTCACTTTGCACAATTTCAATCTAAATCATTGTTTTTGTCATTGATTATAATTTATGTAATATAGAGTGTTTAAATACATAAATTAGTAAAATATTATACGAGCTATAAGTCAATGTAAAAGTTAAAAATTAACTATATGTGGAATGCTATATTGGACAGTCATGTGCTGAAATACTAACATCTATTATAATGAGGTTATTGATGCAGAGTTGACATATGACTTGATTTGCAGATGCCCTACTGCCTAACCTTTTGCCACTATATCTCAGTGTAAACCTATGGTAATTATTGCTGGGTAAGGAGAGTTTGTTTAACTGAACTATTTCTTTTGATGCGTGTTGAATGTGATTGCCCCCTGGAGACTACAGGAGTCCCACATGTGTGAGTTATTACATAAATATTGAGAGGGAGGAAAAAAAAAAGGTGTATCACATTAAATTTTTCCTGTTTCCCATAGTTGCAGTTTTGTTTTTTTCCAAAAGAATCTTTTTATTCCTTCCAGTGCCTTGACATATACGCTCTTTTTGACTAACAAAGGCATTTAATAGAAATAACGGATTTATTCTAAACATAAAATACTTGTCAATAAAGCAGTTCACTAATTTCTAAATAATTATAATAGAACATTCAAATTTAAGTTTGTTTGCAATTCAAGAAGTCCAGGGCTTACTCTTGTATAACTGAGGTCAGTGAATTACCATTACTTAGCATGGGAAAACATTACGTATTTGACTTAACTGTAGAAACCGAGAAAGATGAGAAACTCAGTATTCAAATTTTCTGATATGGGATGCTTTAGAAGTACTTATAATAGTACAAAGGTTGAATTATTAATCATATATAATGTTCTATAATACTGCGTACTTGGTTAAAAATCCAAAAGTAATAAATTTGGATAGTTCTAAGAATAAAATTCATGTTAGGTTATACACACTCATGTAACAATTCTCTAGACAAAAGAAAGGACATGACAACCACATAGAATAGTTGTACTGATAGTATTCTACTGGCTAAACGTCTTTTTTTATACAATAGATGGTTAGACCAACACAGCACAGAACACTGAGACACTTCTTGTCAACATACTAATTACGACAAATTAAAAAAGATTTAAGAGACTGAGTCTAGTAGAAACTGATCCCCAAGTGAGATTTTCACAGATTATCTATAGGGACATTTTATAACAAAAGTAGTTTTGACTTCTGGGGATTATACTGCACAATGAAAACAAATGTCAAATCAATCTCCAAAGAAAAAAAAACACTTCTGGTATTGATCCTCAGACCTACCAAGCAACCTTCCTGCCCTCTGTGGACTCTCAGATACTTTTCTTCATCTGAAACCTTTTAGAAATATCTTATTTTCTTCAACATGATCTTAAACGACTGGCTGAAGTTCAACGCACATTTCAGCAACACATATGGAATTTATCCACAATTTATGGAACTTCCACAGGCCAAGGAAACAAAATTCCTAAATACCCACCCATGTTTACAATCTGAATTTATATTTATATTTATATTATTTCAGAAATCTGAAGATACATACATTACCTGTGTCTTCAACAGTCTAATGCCTGATTGAATTTATTAGTCTGATTTTTGCATGCACTTCTAATGTGGTAATCATTTATTAATACAATGCACAATACTGTCATCACTATTTTTTTTCTATTACCCACTGCCCGAGTCTCCACCCAAAGATTTTTTTTGTTTTATTGGTTATCAATGCACCACAGGAAAGACAGTTTTGGTACGTCCTACTTTTTAAAAATGTCTGTTAAAAATTTATGTTCAGCCACGTGAAAACGACAGCTGTAAGAAAATGCTGCTCCTGCCTTTTTCTTAGAGAATCACAAGAGAAAAAAATGTTCCATGATCTGTGGGAAATTTATAATAAGCTATACATTTTGCTGAAGGCTGGACATTTTTGAGGTTGGAGTTACTAGCTACACTCTGCCTTGGCAAAATCCAGCTATAATTAGAGAAGCAGAGACAAAATAAAGTACCTATGAACATATCACTAATGCACACACAATCTTAATCTACTGCGCTGGTTCTCTCCATTTGCTGGCACATAACTCTTGCTTCATAAGGGTAAAACTTTTTGATACGTACATGAATACTAATTATCTTACAAACTGACCAAACTTCAGTTTAAGCATTCAAAGATGAAACTTTACAGTCCCCAAGGAACCTATAGTTTAAAAACAAAAGCATACAAAAACATATGTTTGAACAAGGAACAAATTGAAGAGCCTTCTATAGATGTGTTTCAGAAAACTACCATAAAATACTGGCTTTTCCATTTCTTTGTATTTTGGTTCATTAATGTAATAGACTACAAATGGAGAACTTAGCCAAAAAGAATTTAAAAATTGCTCACCTGCACTTGGAATCAATTCACTTGTTAAAAAGTATTTGCAACAGCTTTAATAAATGAATCTAGTCATAAAAATTACCATTTCATGCAAAACACTGGAAATAAGGTTGCTGAAAATATCTTTGCATGGGCTACAATCATAAATGGAGTATCTACAGCACAAGACAATTACAGTCTTCAATCTTAAATGTCAGGTGCATCATTAAGCTTCTTCGTTAACTGTAGAAAAATTATGGTAAAACAAGTTTACACTACAGCCATAATAAAGATAAGTTTACCTTCTGTATTTTCCAAAAACACGTCCATGGGAGCCTTAAAAAGAGAACTACATTGTAGGTATAGCTTATCCCATCTTCTGAATTTGTCAGTGAGCTAGTTCTGAATCCTTGTGATTCTTTCTTAACTTACACAAAGAATGAAAGACTTCTTGCAGCTGACTCTTTACATAGACTCACAAAAAGCTCAACTTTTGTTTCAAAATACTTCTATCCAATAGCAGAAATCTTAACAAGAGGTTAAGATGCACTGCAGGCCATATCTTCTCCTTTCTCTTACCTCTGAACATATTTCCAAAAGTTTATCTCAATGATGTTGCATCTGTGTATTTTCATTGCTCATATTAAGAAAGGAAAATCAAGAGTGGTCGCCTATTTCCCCTTATTCTTTGCCCACAACTGAATGAGAAAGGAGCAATTCTCCTTATCAGAGCTAGACCACAATCTGCGTTTCACCACACACTATAGAAATCAGAAGGGAATGGTGTAAAAGTCAAAGTCCAGTCTTATCTCCATCTTTCCCTGCAAAATGACCACCCTGCTGAGGACAGAAACATAAAAATCTCCTAAACACTCAGCATTATTAAAGCCTTCCTACACAGAGAGGTATAGGTTCACCTTTGGACGCATGCTTAAAATAGAATTCACTTTTAATACAATAACTCATGATTTTAACCCTTAAAAGGTTGCATTTTCTCACTGCCTATGCTTTTCAGCGCTAATAAATACAAAGCTGTGTGTTTATGCAATGAACTCTCCTGCCTTATGTCAGCTACATACATTAACGTCTGTCTGCATAACAGTCACCACTGTTTCCTCTGTCTCTGAACTGATTACACTGCTCTGTTCAGTTTATCTGCAAGACTTCAGCTCATTCCCTAGCTTCCTCTTTTTATTAATACTATAGTCTCAAAGTTGTTGAGACAATGCAGTAGGAAATACACTGCATTAATAAAAAAATCATAATCAATTTCAGGTATACCCCTTGTTTAGGCAATGCTTCTATTTTAAGAGACACAGAACTAACATGGCAATATGTGATGCTTTCAGTGTATTTTATATTTCTGGAACTATTATGGAGATGAAAATTATATGCTGAAGCACAGAATGAAAAATAAAGAAACAAATCCAATTTCCAGGATTCATGATGACTAGCTCTGAAATCTCTTAGGAGCTATTTTTAGGGAATAAGGCATTACAGATATTTACATGGCAAGAATCAGACAGAAGTAGTATTAACTACCCAGGTTTTCTATCTCTTTTCATAGGACTTTCTCCTGATCATGTTTTATTCGTTACCTAAGAGGAAATTTCCAGCCAGTACAAAACAACTGAAAAGCTAGAATTCTTGCCTTGCCTCAGTATGTCCAGTGACACACTAAGGCCAACATGTTGGACTCTGTTTAAAAAGAGACACACACCTGGAAAACGTATGTGTGTACACAATTTGTTTCACAGGCTGAGCATTGCCCAAGCTGCCTATACATAATATTTAAAATCAGTGAGTACTACACATTCTCTCACTCAAAAATCGTTTTAGTGAAGTATCTCTTTTCAGCATATGGATTTCTACCAAAAGAAAATCCAAGCCACCGAGAATTGTGACAAACAACCCATGCACTTAAAACACTAGGAGAGACAAAAAATTTTCCAGCAGATAAAACAGAGGAAAAGGTGGAAATACCCGGAAGCCACACAGGTCAGAGCAGATTAGCATACTAACCTTTTTAATTTTGTTTTAAGGCTTATCCCTGCATGTCTCTTGTGACATGTATGCACTGGACAGTTTGTAAAAAGTTTCCATAGAGAAGTGTTTCTGGACTCAGTACAGATGTGATTCCGTAAGGTTTGATTCACCTATTAAATCCGTAATTTACATTTATGAAAGCTGTAATCAGACAAAAGTGTACATTTGATTTGCTTTGAGGCTATGTGTTGAGACATATGGGAATATTATTACACGCACATTCTTTTTTTTTCACTCTAGAGAAAAGAAACTACTTTGTTGTTATTACAGCAGGTTTGAAAATCAGGATCAAAACCAAAGCCACTCAAGTTTTCAATGTCATGCAAATGTTTTCCTTCTCAGTTCTGTTGAGGTAACAGTATTACTGGAAAAAAAACATGTTCCACACAAGAATCAAGAAAAATGCATCTCAGGAAATACACATCTCATATCATTTCAAGATCCTGCAAAGAGATTTGAGGAATCATGTACAACTTTATAACCTAACTCTTAGCTCAGCATTTCTCAAAAAGGCTTATCTTTTTAAAACAGATGAAAAAGGGAAGAAAAAATGAAGTCATGCTAGATATAACATTCTCAAAAAATTTCATGATAAAGTGTTCAAAAGCCAGCACTCCTGCTGTGATGCTTTATGTAATATATGACCATCATGTCTGGCAAGATTTGCAAAGGTCTGCCCCTGATTTGTGGAAGGAAAAAAGCAGAAAATCTCACAACTATTCTTCATTCCCAAGAATTAATCTGAAGTCTGGCTCCCTGATGTTTCCAATTTTACAGTGATCCAAATAACCCTCCAAACCACACCTGAAGCATCACTCACAATTACAGCTGATAGCTCAGGGAGACCAAAGTGAACTCCCTCCCCAGGCATCCCAGGGCACTCTCCATCACAGCATCAGCCCTGAAGTGCTGTGAGATGGGGCCACCAGAGACTCAAACTTGACCTGCAAGCACTGATAGTAGGACGTAAGCCAGTTCTGAGAGGCTTTTATCTGAAAAGATAGTAAAAAGTGTCACAAATATACACAATGCTATAAGCCCCAGGAACTATTTCATACTATTGAAGCTTCAAAGAACCTAGAGATTTCTGAAATTCTTCAAACCTAACAGAAAGCAAATGGACAGCTCAATGGGAAGAGCGTCAGCCTCTGCTTGAGCTGCACAAAATGGGTGGCACTTCAACTGATTGCTTCAGTTTGCCCTGAATGGCCCATGGACAGTTATACTAGTTTTCTTACTACATCTTTTCCAGCACTTGAGACTTGGCTGGAGTCAATGTAATTTGACTAGTATAATTGCTCGTTAATTCTCAGCTGAGCTTATCACAGCTAGCCAACATATATAATCATTACATGAGGCCAGAGAATTTTAGGATATACTTTACCCTAATGGCTCAATACATCATTCACAAATGTAACAAGTACACTATAGACACCAGCACTATGTGTTACAGTTGCCTATAAATATCGGATGCTTCTACTAAACACAGTAGAAGGTATTATAAACAGGAACAAGAAAAGTTGGTCAGATCCCTATGGTTTACTAAAGTCTGAATTCAAAATTTATTGAAATACTAATTATTTTTATTTTTAATTAGCAAATACATATGTACCCCCAGAAACTTGTTTCCAAAGTAGATCTCATATCATGTCTCCCCACAAATCCTCTCTCACTTAAATCCTTACATCACTACAGTTACAACAATTTAGTAACTGTATATATTATTTATAAACAGAAACTTCATAACAAGACTGAACAAATATTCCACTATGTCAGATTACTGATCTAGTCAACTCTTACATCCTAATTTGAATCCCGTGTATGTTCACATCATGAGAAGAACTTCAGTTTCTGTTTTGTTTCTTGAGGAAAGCACTGTATACTTGGGTTGGTAGGAAAGAAAATAAATTTACCTGTTACATGCTGCATTATATGTATCCTTTTGAACACATGCCTAAATAAGTTCAAATTTAGAACACCCACAAATGTAGCTGCATACTCCGACCTGCATACTCACACCTGCAGGTGTGTTCCATTCCTGCATCCAGGCATTTGTGGCTAAATATTACAGTAGTAAACAGTTATGCCAAATACATGAAATAGTTTCATGTGAACACATACAAAAGCCTCAAATCAAAATCACCCTGAAAGAGCAAGGCATACAAACCAATCAAAATTATGACTGCATCCACAGTGCTCTTCATCAAAATTTTAAAATGAAAAACTGGCATTTTCTGGGAAGAAACTCCAGGGAGAGTGAGGGGTATTCTAAACAACTCTTGGGAAAAATTTTCCTTTGCCTAGCAATGTTAATTGACTGGAGTTTTAGAGTTTGGTTGGCCTTTTACCAGTCAACCACCTACTTCTCAGAGTCATATATGAACAAGACTTGATGATCTCACATAATTTTTTGTAACTACTCTACACATATAAAACAAACAAAACATACCAGTGAAAAACTTTAAATCAAAATACTCTCAACAGAATAAATGCACGTCAGTCATGTCACCTCCACTGCTCAATGTCAACCTATTTATTTGCAAGATTCACTGTGGCATTTTTGGAGAACAAATAAAAGCTCCCAATATCTTGCAATGATCTGGAAACCTCAAGTTCCCAACATGTGAGGCAGAGACATATTTCCATTAGATGTAGTACCATGAGATTTTACTGGAAGAATTAATTTTGTGATTAATTTTCAAAAACAAACCCTAATGAACATCCACAGAGAATAACAATTCCTTAATATCAAAAGAAATTAAAAAAAGACCCAAATGCTACTACTACCCCATCTTCTTTAATCTTATGAAAGAAACAATAATACAAGGATACACACTATGAAGCCCATTTTGGAGAGGAGCCCCTGAAGCAGTGAAAAGGTACCTGTCTGCTGTACCTGCTAGACTACAGCAACTCTGTATCTTAAACTGCTAGGGAAGGGAAAAGCTGCCAGATACTCAAGTTCAGCTGTTTTTTTCCATCCCTCTCCATTCACTTTGTTTCCTTAGGTATTTACTTGAACACATAGTAGAGTCAAACTTCTGTTTGCAACTGCGCATCTCCAGGTACTATATGGCTCAATATGTAAAGTCAAATAAGCCATTTTCATTTAGGTGGATTTGCTTCCTCTGTGTTCCATGCAGTGACAGTCTAAGTCACTAGAATAGCAAACTGCAATGAGAGAACACATCCAGCCCTGCATGAACACAATGGTTAACATGAAGGAATATTCCTAATGGCATGGGGAGAAATAAGCCAAAGAAATGAGGAAACATTTTAGACACAGGAAATACAACAATTAATTATGGCAGCAAACTGAAGAGAGCAGCAGATGCCCTATTTTAACCATACCAGAGACAGCAGGATTAGCTGTACCAGTATGCCAGACACACAGACAACCAGCACTCATTTCGTCCTCTTGTTCATGTAGCTACTGAAGGAAGAGTTAGGGAATGCAAAGAACCTTCTAATAGGCAGGAACAGCTGGGCTCCTCTCTTTTTCACTTTTCCAGCAGCCCAGCAAGCATAGGATGAGCCACAATACATACATACATACATAACTGAAAGTAGTATATTAAAGTACACAATATTTAAATATTAATATTTTCAGGAATAATAACAGAAAAGTAACAGTTCTTAACTGGTTTTCATGAACTGTTCTTAGTATGAAAATGCTTTATAGCAAGTGAAAAGTGCAGAAGAGCTATGCACCAGACAAGGCTTTCTCTTTCTAAATCCAGGCTGTTCAGCCATGCTGCTTCCATTTGGTAGACTTCTCATCATACGACTTGAAAGCTTCTAGTATAGTAGTTACATCAGAGACTCTAGGAATGACTTCTCTAGCGATCACACCACTCTGATAGAGCTTTATCTTTTCAGCATTATTTTGGAAATCGAATTCATTTACTTTACTGAGGCACATGAATTAGAAGTAGCTGCTCAACACTGAATTTAATTTTGATATGTCATATTATCGGACCAAATACTTCATCAGGTTTCATTACTATGTCTAGTGCAGTGGAATGCCTGGTGATGCAATCAGTAGGTAAAGAACAAGGTGATAAAGTATACATAACACTATACAGATGCATAAATAATGTATCATTTCCTGAACTTGATTCTGACATACAGCTTCACCACCAGAAGCCTGAAGACAGGTGTTGGGCTAATCTCTTCATTTTGCATATAGGAACACATGACAAATACAGTACTACATGAAGCATGTAAGTGTCAAATTTCATCTACTGGAAATTTTCCAGAAACCCATTAGATTAACCAGATCATAGCCAATTTGCACTGTAAATTAGACTTGCCTATATGACAGAAATTTGTACTTCACAGTTTTCATGGTCAGATCTTGGGGAATAATTTAGAAGTCAAGCATCAAACTTGGTTTGTGGCCTTTAATACCAATGACCTAGACCATAATGTATCATTTAACCAGATCAGCTAAATATTTTTCAAATCTCAGTGCCTGAACTTAAAAACTTGCAAACTGTAAAAATTCTCTTGGAATAAATTTCAAAGCCTGTCTTAAATAAAAAAGAGATATAGGGGAACCTTTTCTTTTCAGACTGTAAATAAAGTGCTGATGTAGGAGCTGTGCAGTAACGGCTGTAAGAAATCTCTCAAATGAGACGGCTATAGCTGTCCCGATTACTCCTCTATGCTACATCTAAACATGTAAGATAAAAGTGGTCTTTGGTAAGGATTCTAAATTTACCATTAATTACCCTGTTAATCTATGCTCACCCTTTGAACCCACTACATAAGCACATAGAGAGACTTAAGATCAAATCACACTCCTTAAATGACCCAAGTATGCAACCAGATGATGGTATCCCTGCTGATATAGAATTTCACTTCCAGACAGTGGAATTTAAATTTGAGGGCTACATCTAGAAGAAACACAGAACAGGAAGGGGCTTACTGTTCTCAAATGTTGTTGCATTCACTCTCCACACTGGAAAATATGGTGGAATTCATTATACAATTGAATGTGCTTGAAAAACTGGTTTCTATTTTACAGAGATAATCACCTAGATGTCAAAATGTCTGACCAATAAGAAAAAATAAATAAAATCACAGCACAGTATTATGTGATACTCAGACATGCTGAAATTCTTAACCAGATTATATTAGCTCAATATGGCTTGTAGATACAATGCTGTGAAAAACATAGAAACAGAATCCAGAAAGCATAATTATCCTTTTGTTTTCTGACTCTTCTCAAAAGAACCCATAATGACTCACTTGCTTCTAAATAAGCAAAATACAATTCTTATGAGGAGAGGGCTTCAAATCCTATTGTTTTTTCTCCTCACCATTAAGTAGTAAAAATTTCATGGATGCGACTGAAGTCAGTAGAGCATCCCCTGTTAGGAAAGGAGAGAGCCATCAGCTCTTTGTGGGAAGAGATTCATTACACATCCTGGAAGACACGCAGTTCAACAGAAGTGTACTCTCATGGTTTTAAAACCCAACTGAAAAATAAACTCACTTGTAAATGTTGAGCATTGTCAGTCATATTGTCCTCTCGCCTACGAACTTCTTCTAACAACTGTGCATTCTTCTTTTTTTCCATTTGCTGATTGTGCTTCAGATTGGCAACCTTCTTGTTCTGGTCCTTCATATGTCTAAGAATTGCATACACATATGCATTAGTGTTAATGACTGCAATCACTTCTTTCTCTCTACAAATTAATTGGCAACTATAACAGAAGACATTTATTCTTCAACAGATACAGGCATTCCTACTATCAGATGTAAACAATACAACTTCATCCTGTTTTCAAGACAGAATGTCAAAACAGCTTTAATACCAGCAGATCAGACAATAATAAAGCAGTTATTCAGGCCTTCAGGACTTTTTCATCCTTGCTCACAAATACTCATACATGGTTTAAGCACTATGAAGAAAATTTTTTGTTGTAACAGAGAGAGATTATTCTGTGATTCTGTAATCTTTACACACTCAGTGAGTTCAGGACAATTATAATGGGTGCTCTAAGGGGCATTAATTCCAAAGGAAGCAGAAGGTGAGCATGATGACTAATGTATGTTTGTGAAATTCTGGTTTTGAAAACCTGGACTATAAATACATCTTTTCTCAGGAATAAAGTGAGATGGAGTAGAAGGTCAGGTCACAAATATGCCATGAGGAATAAATGATGCCTTTACAGATAGCTTTGTACATAACAAAAATATTACATTTCTACCTTTTTTTAATTATGAGACTCCTTCCTTTCTAAAAAATATTATCAATAAATAGATTTCTGAGAAAATTCCAGATATTCTTCTGTTAAGGCTGTACTCCACTAAAAAAGAATAATTAAATCTTTAATTCTTTCAATGTTTAATTATCTTTTACTGTGGATGTTATTCATTAAGCTACCAGAAGCTTTCCTGATTCTGATACTTTGCATACATCCTTTTAAAAAAAGAAAACAAGACAATTTTGCCTGGCAGGCACTGAAAAAACATCCTTGCTTTCTACCTGCTTGGATTCTTATTTTCCTGACTTTCTCTGACTTTGAGGAATTTGCTGCCTTTTATCTACATAAAGTCACGTGCAAATTCCTAATGAGCTTTACTCACTAATCCTATTCTGGCAAATGAAGAGAATATTATTTAATTCCCAAAAGGATCACTGGAAATGTCTCTGTTCCTTCCACATTACAACTTTCAGTGGAAGAAACCCAAAAATTACAGAATATTTTTCTAGCACTGATTTTATTACGCTAAAGAAACTAAGTTATGTTATATTTACTTCCATGGCTGGTTTCTTTGGCCTATCACTGTTAGTATTTTTTTTTCACTACTTATTTATACTGAAAAATAAAAATGAATCTATAATCAATAGATGTTACCATGTAATTAAAAATTCTTAGATGACACTTCATTACAAGTTTCTAAGTACAGTACGTAACAGAAAAGCTAATCTGTTATCAGTAAAATAGTAACTACAACATACTTAGAAAAAAATAAACGTGGGTACAACTAATTCAAATAAAAATCTCTGCTTTTTTAAAGAGTCTACATCAAGCTAAGAGACAATTTTTTTTTTTAAAGACAAGTATGAATTACTTGTCAAATCCACAAATTAAAGAATAAATAGTACATTACACAATGGTGAGAGGAAATCAGTCTACATGAGACCTATCTCAGTAGACCTGGCAGTATAGCACAGATCACTAGTACTTTATTACAGTTTTAAGAACGGTTAAATTTCGTCAAGAATTTTAGCGTGATGCCCCTTGTCTTTCTGAATCAAGTATTCAAATATACGTTAGATGCTCTGTGCAACTCCAGATGAAAATCAGTTCTATTTCATGTGACATGGGTCCATGTAACATAAACATTGACCTAATCAGCATAAAACCAAAATAAGTATCAGAAAAAATTACTTTCAAACCATCATATATAAATGTGGTATTTGGCAGAAATTTTGGTCCTGTAATATAACTTTGTGCTGTTAAAATATAAAATGGTTTCCAACCTAATGCTGAGTATATGATAGATTAATTTATATTTAATCTCTGTAAGAAGTTCAATTTTATGCCAATGCTAACTGCTTCTTTCATCGCCCTTCCTTCTCACAACTTCCCATTTCAGTTTCTGTCTAATGCCACACTGAAAAGTAGAACATGGTAAAGCTGCAAAGGAAAACATCTGGTGCCTGTGATATGTAAAAGCTTGAAGAGAAGGAAATAAAAGAAAGCTGTATCCTAGCCTCTCTCTCTTCCACAACTGACTATATGCCTATGGAAATGAAACGAAAATGCTACAGTTAAAAATCCTTACTGTGGATTTTTTTAGGCTTTCATTAAAGATACAGGAAGAGTTCTTTAGAGGAAATAAATACAAGAACACATTCCCTGCTCTTTTTTATTAACACCAAATATACCAATTATATGTCAACATAGTCCTTAGTCCAGTATATTTTTTCTATTATGTTTGCTCTGGTATTTTTCACATGGCTCTGCTTCTGAAATGCTTTTGAATAAAACAGAAAATTAGAACAACTTAAAATTATGCACAAGAAATAGAATAATATTTGGGAACAGTACAGAATTGTCACAAAATATCATATGTCATTAACATATAGGGTATAAAATATCCACAGAGTTTATTAGCTATGCTGGTGCACACAGTTAAGTCTACACTATTTTTTATCATAAGGAATTAGTTTAATGTGTTCTAAAACACTTTTTCAATTTAAACCTGTAAGACCACAAAGTTCGTAATACAGAATAAAATAAAATATTACTGTTGAAGATGTACATCTTCAAAATCTGAAATGTACGCTGTGGGGGGTCTGGACGGTAGAACTGATCTTACCATCACACACTAATCATATTCAAGTACTAAAATAAATGCAAAAGTATTCTTTGCTTGATAGTCTAACTGCTCCAAAGCACTTAGATGAAATCCACAGCTGTTTTTCCACATCATTACAGTTCATTTTGAAGCTGTCTATGTATTCTCTTTTACAGTGTACTTAAAGAAATGATGTTCTGAGTAATGCCTACATCAGTTTCCCTCAGCATTCAACAACTTTTTCAGTAAAATGGCTTTGACAGCCAACAGAGGAATAAATCAGCTGTAGAAGCTCTACTTCCCAATACTGCTGAAGAACCATCAAACTACAACTGCTAAATCTTTAGGTATATTAGAATATCGCAGATCCAAACAGGGCAGTTCATCAAAAAAAAAAAAAAGACAAAGAATTCTTATACAGCCCTACAGCTTTGTCATTCATGAAGTCTGAACCAAAGAACCTAGAGACCCTATTTTTTGTTCTATTTTATTTATTTTATTTTTAGTTGAAACATTTTTGAAAGAAGCAGACATCAGTATCCTGGATACTGATACCCAGCTCCTCAATTAGCAGAAAGACAAATAGCAAAACGGTAGCAGCACTTACTTCTTGCTGTTATTAATATTTCTAATTGTAAGGACTACCTTTACTTCATTTGTGGCTTTTTCTTGTTCATCTCGGACAGCATACTAATTGATCACATAGTTCTAACTACCTTTGATTCCTTCAGTCCAACTTACTAGAATAAAAACATTTAGATTTTGCAAATATGTATCTTTTAGATTTCTTTTTACAGTACTGTGTAACCGTTGTCTGAACTCCAATGCTTTCATCTCTGATAGCTATAGAAAAATCACACTATTTCATTAAATCCCCAGGTTTAATTAGCCACCTGGGTACCCTGGCCAAAAAGTTGGTAATGTCAGCCAAAAATAAGTGTTACATGCTTAGTATAGTCTTTACCCTATTTCATAAAGACTTTTTTTCCCCTCAAGGCATCCAAAAAATGCAGACATGCAAAACACTCCCAAGAGCAAAATCTGTAATGTTTTCTAAAGGAATATGCCTCTGTCATAATTTTCATCGCTTTAAAGAGCATCACAATGAGAAAAGCTGTCTAAAAGTCAACCAAAAAAATTCTCCAGTGTGCTGTGAACCTGCACTCCTAATAAATAAATAAAAAAATAAGCTTACCAAAAAATGTTTTTCGGGAAAAAAATAAATACAACAATTTGGTCAAAACAAGAAACTTCTATAAAATTGGGAAGTCTCAAAAATACATTTTCAAATTTAATCCAGTCCCATATTTAAAAGAATTAAACATCTTCAACTACTGCTCCAGGCAAGCACTGGGGAGAATATCACCATTACTTGAAAACAATTATTTTTAACAGGTAATCTCATTCTCCTTCATAAATAGTCCACACCTTCACAAACGATTCATTCTATAACATTTTACTAGGCACTCGTATCTCAGTAGCTAGTCATGCAGAAGACCTGATCCCTGTAAATCCTATCCATGTGAATGTCCATTCTAAACTACATTACTTCAGTAAGACTCAGTGGAAACTTTCCCAACTGTCTTAAAAATGACAGTACACATAGGTTCCCATTTGATTTATTGTGTCAAGACTAAAACAAAAGCATAAGGATAACTTTAAAATTCAGATCCAACTCCACTTGAATCCGTAAGATAGAATTTCCATTAGGATATGAGCAACGTTAAGTATTATTTCTGGCATTTTCCTGGAATACAAATGTATTTGCAACTAAAAATCTATAAACCTGAAAAACAAAGATGGGCTAGACTCTAGCAAACTGTAAACATCACAAGACATATTAAGAAGGTTACTGACAGATACATTCCTGACACAAATATGCAAGGACAGAATTTATTCACTGACAGCTCTAAGGTCGATTTGTCTGGGGAAAATACGTATTATCGTCATAAGAAAAGATGACACACTGGAATTTTAATATGACAATGAAAACATAACATACCTCAAATAACCATCATTTTTCTAAAACAAATCCTTCCTGTTTGACTGCTAAATTTGTTTAATAAGTAAAACTCTAGCCATTTAACTTTTTTGTTGTTGTTGGGCTTATTTTGTTTTTGTTGGTTGGTTTAAAAAAAAAAAACCAGATTCTATAGTCTAAAGAATTCTTTGTATCCAAAATGTTATTTAACGTTTGAGATTTTACCTTATTCTTAGTCTTTCTGATTTTATTTTTATTACCTAATACAACTGTCATAATGATAAGAAGTTAAACAATACCTTAAATGCAAAACCAAAAGCAATCATCCCAACCATTAAGAAATTATTTACTTTGACATAGCCAGCATGTCCAACAGAGCTCAGCTTCAAAATAACTTTTACTCTTCCTCCCTTGATGGCAAAAATTATACTGGGACTGACTTTTTTTAATGATGTAGATGATACTCAAAACCTAGCTTGACTCATAAGTTTGTAAATTCTGGTCCAAATCATCCATATAGCTTTATGCCCTGATAAAAAAATGGCATAGAGTAATGATCACAACAACAGGAAGAAAACAGATTAAAATTCCCTAACATATAAAATAATATCAATATTTTACTTCCCAAGCATTTTGCCTTTTTCCTTGTAAATGATATAGACTGAATGATCTTAAAGGCCTTTTTCCAACCAACTTTTTCTCTGATTCTATAATTCTAGGACTGAAAAATTGCAAGCCATCTCACCATTATCTGCAATTATTTTTGTCTGATAGATCTACTGACTAGCAAACATGTCATGTCACACAGCAACATAGAATGTAACTATTTGTTGCTAGTGCATTTGCTAAGAGTGAGAAAATTAGTATGCCCAAAGCTGCAGAGAAGAAAAGTTTTCCTCACTAGAGTAAGGTGTATCACAACTGCAGTACCAAAAAGCAAAAACAAAGGTACAAGGCCTGGTTCTCCCAGAAGGGAATCTTTAAAACAGAAAGACATATATATGTTGCAGGACAGAATGCATCAGTGTGAACTGCCTCAGTGATGCCCTATCAAAACTGATCCACAACCCACACCAAGTGCATATTTACCACTGATACAATATACCCCACCCACAAAACAAGCAACATATGTGGAATGGAGCCTAATGAAATTCCAAAGCTGTAATGAAGCAATTCACTACTTCAAATGTGCTGCACCCCCTTCAGAGTAACTATTTCATTTGGGGGTTGCCTCTGGTTCTTCTGACAGTCTGATAATGAAGCTCCTACAAATATCTGAAACTGTGCTAAAAATGTTGCCAAAACTTATAATATTTTCTCTGCACTGCTTCTATTCCATTTGATAACGCCATACAATGCACCTCAATTCTGAGAATATTAGTGGCCAGATACCTGTCTGCCTTAAAGAGGACATGGTTCATACCGATACATGTGGAACTGAAATATAGCATTGGTGTAAATCAGTTCCACACTATTTCAAAGCTATAACACCATTTTAAAAAACAACATTTCTTCTGCTTCTTTTGAATTTGAGAGTCTGTCTGCTTTCAGTGTGAAAACTAGACAGACCAACAAAAAAATGTCACAGATTAATACAGACCACTACATAGGCACATATGAGTAAAGTGTTTTCTCCTTCCCTAAGAAAAAAAAAAAACAAAACAAAACATTCCTTGATTGTTGTATACAAAGACTCAAAAGGGGGAAAAGAAGTATTTTTGCCATGTGTGCTATCACAAAGGCCACATTTTGGAGGACAACTTCATCCCCCAAAATTAAAGGACTCTCCCTTCTTTGCATGTCTATCCTATAGAACGAAATTTGTCCATCCTATCTCACCTTTGCCCTTCTTGCCCTCACTATTCCAAAGCAGAAAACCTACCAGATCTTATGCCCACTCTTTCCCTTATCCCTATAGAACTATATTTTCCCCCCTCTACTTCCCGCTGGAAAAGAGCAGGGGCAAGACTTCAACTGCCTGAACTAATTGCCTTTATATTTGTTTAAACTCCTAAACTTTGTAACAACATAACCTACCACCCTACAGCTGACTCTGAGACACATTTACATTTTTACAGTGGTGCTATCCGATCTTGCAACAGAAAAAAAATATCTGTTCTTCAGGGACATAAGTGGAAGTAGCTCAGCTTCCTTAGAGTGTATTAGAACATGGGATGAGAAGGGAATTTTGAGTGGATGCCTCCTGGGGAAACAAGAAAACATTGTCACCCTGCATTTGGACTGACCCTGCTGCAAGGAAGGCTAACGGAGGACATGAAGAACTTCCCTTATGAAACAACCTCAGTGACAACTGAGTAAAATTTTGTTGCCCTTAGGACAAGAGAATTTTGAGGAAGATGATACCTTCTGGTTAACATTGGCCAAATTTACTTCATTTTTTGGTAATAAAGGCCACTATTTTACTACACATCTCAGAGAATATTATCACAGAAAGTAACTATTGTCATCTCTTACTGAATAATGTTTGGGTTTCTCTCTGCCTTTCACCTGAAGCTGAGACTACAGAAAATTCCAAGGAGAATTGAGAAGCACTCTCTGTGTCTCTCTATGTTGATAAAAGGACCAAAATAAAAATGAACACCACATACTAAAGACAAAAAGATCATCCAAAACAAACAGCATTTTTAAAATCTTCAAATAATTTCATTCTTACACCCTTAATTCTGCAGTTGAATACACAACTTCTGTAATGCCCAACTACCAGTTAAGATAAATGAATTTTAATATATCCCGTGTTTTCATTACATTCCCATCTCCTGTTACTAACAGATTACATAGCTATTTCAGTTGCACTCAGAGAAGCAAGCTTGCAGCCCACAGAGATCTATAGGTCTCAAAAAAAAAAGAAAAAACCAAAACAAAACAACCCAAAAAAACCCCAAAAGGCATTTCTACTGCTAGGTTTAAACAAACAAAAAAAACCCCAACAACAACAACAACAACACTAAAAAAACCCACAAAAAATACACACATTCAAATAACCCTTTTCTTCTCCTTCTTTTCCCCTTCCTTTAAATCTCATTATTCCAAACGTCTGAAGCCTAGTTTAAGATTTCTTAATATTCAGATTATGACAGTGCCTCAGTGTGACAACTGTCTTGTCTCCAAATGCACCACAAAAAGATACTGTTGCCTTAGGAGAGTAAACAACTCTGCTTGGCAGAAATAAAGCATGCGTCACAGAAGTCACTGAAACATTTCTCACCTCAAAGACAAAAACGTGGGAGGAAGTGTTTACCTAACACACAATCTGGGAAGTTTTCCAAAATGTGCTTAAGAAGTGTTTAGTCTGACACAGTTCCCTCCAAAGCCCTGGAGAGATGCTAGAAATACTCATACAAGGATAATGCATGAATGAAAAAGACTTACTAAAATTCTGTTCCAAACTATGGTTCATATCACTTTGTTTCAACACATAGCTGCACTGCAACCACCGAAACTCCAGTGCAGCGCTTTGTACTCTCTTCCTCAGCACATTCTTACCGGATGACACTTTATAGGAACATGTGTGAAATTCATACCACAAGACTCATCTGTCACACATCTCTCGTACGCCCAGGATTGTTCTGTATTTTCTTTTGATGTTCTTTAAAAAATTAAACTAAAACAAAGACACTGCTGGTGACAGCACACTAGATGAGAGGGATATGTGAGCTGATTTAATATGGAAATTGCTTGCTCAGCTATTTTATTAATTGATACCATTAGTCATAACTGTAACCAGTAACTGGAAATAGCTTCTTTGCAATCAATGAGTTGTCTGACTCCTGCCTCATCAGGTCCTTTCCAGCTGTTGTCCAGATTAGCCGGACACCATACCAGAAAACACACACAAAACAAAACCCACCAACTCCTGACTGTCCAGTTATTCTGCTCCACAGCATGTCCAGCTAAGCCTGACAGCAATCAGGATCCATGTTCCATTGCAATTTCCTTCTGAATTGAATCTTTCAACTGCAACTCCTGTTTCAATCTAGCAGTTCTCACGATAGATCCAGTCATTATCATTCAATATATAAATCAAACTTTCCATGCTTTTGCAGTAACCTCTTCAGATCTCTAAACAAATCACTTTGTATGATTCCTTGTTTCAACAATACTAACTTCCCTTTATTATAAATTCAGATAGCAGCATTTCAATTCAGTCACAATCACATTGTTTAGACATGTTGCTCTTGCATTATGGAAGCAAACAATGTGAGAGGAAGAAGTGGTTCCACCAACAGCCCAATTCCTAAATTTAGTTCCCCTGTCTCTTTTCAGTCACAGCTTTTTGAGGGTAAGCTGTGCTATCTCACAATGCTTCTTCACTCACACACCCTTTCACTGTACACAGGGAATCCTGAAAGCATTGCACCCAGGCAGCCACCAAGCTCCCCAGATTAGAGCTGTGGGGATACATCACCCACACATTCGAGACGTAAAGAAATACATTCTGTGGCTCTTCCCCTCGAAGAAAACTAGTAGAAGCAGCAGGTCTGGAGAAGCATAGCAAATACTGTTGTCTTTAAATTACTAACCATGACACAGAAAGGATAATGGTCCTAATGTTCCATCTTCCTCAGTGCAGAATTCTGGTTTCAGGACCAACCCTGTCCAAAGTGGATACCTTTCAGAGAGGTAGAGCTCTTTTTTCTTCATATTCAATTTATGCTCCATGTCCATTTCTTTCACAGGAGTATTTTACACTCCAAATCAAAACCAAAAAAAGGATATCACTGAGAAATTTTAAAAAACCCTTCCTTATTTACACTTCTGGTTGTCTCAGAAATTATTTTAATCTTTGTATGCTTTTAAGAAAACCAAAAGGGCAAAGTATAAAACTGGACAGGCAGGTTCAGGAGTGAGTGAGATAAAAATAAGCAACAATGCACTATTATCCTGTCCTATGGACTTGTTTTTATCTTTTTATTGTTTATCACTATCACTTATGCTTATTTTGCAAGTTATTATTTTTTCTAAGAAGTAGAATTCCAAGGAAATAAACTTTTTACTTTATTTCTTAAATGAAATGAAATGCAAATGTATACAGATTTAAAACCACACATGTAATCAGGTAAATCTAAATAATCTTTTCTCAAATCTTCTTCTTTTTCAAAGCATTTAAACATTAAAATGTTCACAGTGTTAAAAGATTGATTCTGTATGTGTAGCAAACAGACTAAAACAGAAAGACATGACAACAATCTGCCTGTTATCCAACATGACAATTATGCTTCTCACTCAGAATAACCAGTCTCTCAGAAGAGTAATGTATATCACAGATTCTCTCAGTTTTCACTAGTGCACTATCTCAATTTCTCCAGGGAAATTATCTTTGAACAACATATCACTCTGCCCTTGGAACCATCAAACTGACATTTGACAAAACTGTGGAAGGCTCCTAAGTTAAATTTAAAACTCCGTTAAATCTCGCCTTACACATTTCATTGAGCTTTACCCTCCCACGGAAACAATTAGGAAGGCCAACATCAGAGTCTGGTGGGAAAATTTCTAGCACTGGCCAGCATATTATACATGAAAAAAATATCCATCTCCTCTTTATCTGCAGGCAGAAAGGTTTAAGGAGTATATAACCTGTCATAACCTAAATGAAAAACAAAACCAAAACCAAACAAAACCCATGCTACTGACTGATTCTTGTGCTCAGAACATTATTATTTTATAGGTAGATGTGCATGCTGGGGGGCAGGTTTATGCCAATGTATTTGATTTTCTTCTTTGCCATCAGTATCAAGAGATGTGTGTTTATAAGACAGTATTTCTCTAATCATTCTAACCCCATATAAAAATAGATTAACAAAATGACAGCTAAGATCATATAGATTAGCAGAAATTAAATAAATTAATAGATCTGTTTCTTAAATTAAGTTTTGATCCTAATGATGATTCAAGCTGCAAAAAACTTAACACTTCACTGAAATCTCACAATAAACTCTAATCATACACTACAAGTTGTCTAGGACTCTAGGGATGAAAGTTGGCAGGATTATGAGGACAGTTTGCTTCAACAAGGTCAGCTGCTTTTTTAGGTCAACAAATCATAACAGAAATTGCACCTCCAACTGCTGAACAAATGTTTCTGCATACCAATCACTGAATTCCAGTGAAATCAACCATAATGACAACCACATAGCATAATACCCTTCTTTAAGCTCCCCCTGGCATTTCAATCTGTGATAACTATGTTCTGATAGAAATGCCACAGTGGTCATATTTAGACAATAATTTCATCATAGCCAACTCCAGACTAAATACATTTCATTAATTTCTGAAAGAAATAAACTGTTTAAGTATTTTTATAAGTCAGGTGTAATAACTACCCATTCCAGCACAAGCAAATGTGCTCACAGTAAACAGCCAATAAAAAGAAAGTGTTTATCCAATTTATTACTCCAATCAGTAAGCTTCAAATTTCAGAAACAAAATTTTCCAACTGGAAAGTAACTTTCAACTGTGGTGTGCATTAAAGCACATCAGGAAAAAACCCTTGTCTTGTCAGTCTTTTCATAATGAGCCAACTTCTGCCATACGGTTCAAAAGCATTCACATGAGAAACTTTTCTGACACGTCAAAAGCCACATTCTGAAGTGAATGGGATACACAAATGCTAGCTAAACTAATCTAAAATCTCAAAGAAAGAAAAACATGAGTCTGACTAGATCATGCTATACACACGCACAGCATATAAAACACACATACGTACACCTCCCTTGCAGTTCTGTGCTGGTTCAGAATCTGCCCAGCACAAACAGCTAGAAGTTTATGAACCAGAAGCTGAACCATTCCAACTCATCCTATTAAGTTTGCAGTAACAGGAAAAAGGGTGATGGTAATGTATTAAGAACTCTCTGATCTTAGGTATAAATCTCTCTGCATTCTATTGTTATTGTCCAATCCATTACCTACTGGGTTTGGTGGTGCATCAAGAAGGTATTCAAATTGCTGAACTGCCTAAACAAAGATAGTAAAAGTAGAACTGAAAGAAGAAAAAAATCTTCACATAAAACAACATATAAATTGAATATGTTGTTAATAAACATTTTTTTCTTACAGACTTTTGACAAAAGCATTCATTTACTGTAAAGTTTCTGATCGAGAAATGGAATGACCAAAAACTTCACAATAGGGACAAGCAGAATAAAAACAAAATAAAAAAATAAAAGAAGATATTATATGGAATCAAAATGGCCAAATAAACAAAGCATCAATGAAAACCTTCATTGTGGAAGGAGCAAGTAAGTAGGAGAGCAGAAAATACTGACCTGGAAGATAAGCTGGTTGGAGTAGGGATGAAAAGCAGCAGTTTGGAGAAAAACAGATAAGGAGAAGACAGCAAAAGAGAATAAAGGGAGGAACACATTAGTTATTATAAATTATAACAAGCAGATGTTGTATCAGCAGCTTTTATTAAAAAAAAAAAAAAAAAAAAGAACGAAAAAGGAAGGGAAAGAGAGAAGTAAAAATTCCTGTAGCAGTAAACCCTTGTTGTACACTGAATTAAACAGAAACTGTAAATTAAAATGGCAGCTTGTCATTTGTGAACTGTGTAAGGTCATCTATATTTATAACCGTCCAAATGCATGTACACACCAAATGAAACAAATAAATTAGGTGGATATTGGTGGTGTTTCTGATGTCTCTTCCTATACCATGAATTTGTTTTTTGAACCAACAGAGGTTTGGTGACCCACATTCATAAAGTCTTCCCATGAAAGCCAAAAACGGCAAACGGTTTGGCAGCTTGTTCAAAGATATCATTTTGAAGTTCACAAAGCACTGTACCTAATAATCAAAGACAGAGATTTTCCCACTTCCAGCTACCCAGGAAATAACAGTCCCTTCTAACCCTCACAGCAATTTTTTTCTTCAGTCTGAAGCATAAGGTTCACACTTCATCACTGAAAATACGCTAATACTTGATAAGTTCTTTAAAGATATCTAAATGCCCATTCAATTAAGACAGAAAAAAATCTTTGCCTGACACCCAGCTAGAAAAATCCTTAAAGTTGTCACTGGTGCCTATGAATGTCTTTTAGAAGCCACAAAAATTTTTTTGAATGCAATTACTCCATATGCTGATATTTTGTCACTTATGCAACGAACTGTCAGTGCTGTGTGGACTTATTTTATTCAGAATTCAAATCCTGATCAATTTAGAATGGATTAATTGTAATCCCAACATTTCAAGATCTTAAACGCACATCTGTAGTGTTACTCCCCAAAATTTACCACTACATATGAGAAGTGGATATCAAAAAACACAAACTTCTCTTTTAAAAACAAACTGGTTTTATCTCCTAGCTATTATAGTATTTTCAAATGAACTTTGCCATTGTTGTAAGTTTTTCTGAGAAGCTATTCTCAATCAACCAATGACTGACCATCTAACATACCAGTGGAGAACAGATTCAAGATTTTGCAATGTTCTCATCACTTACTTTCTCTCGAGTCTAAATTTATTAATGGATGATTTATAACCATTATATTATGTGCCAACACACTTTTACTGAAATCACTCTTCTGTCACCAGTGCTTACCCCATTGCGTATTTATAGAGAACGAGCATCCCTACCAAGCCTTTGTTTCGCCAGAGAAACAAATCACTGTTGTTTCGACGACTCCTGTGACATGAGCACTCCATTCCTTTAATTATCCTACCAGCCCTCTCTGCACCTGTTTCCGGCTTTAATTCTCAACTATGACTGATGAGAAGTACACAGCAGTGTTCCACATGGAGTCTTGCTAGTGCTTGATGACACTAATACCTTCCTATCCTTACTGCAGACATTTATTCTGACATATCAGGATTCACACCTCATTATTTAGATGTCTGCTTCATTATTTAGATGGCCCATAACGACACTGCTGTAAGCAAAGTCACCCAATCTTTCACTTCCTAAAATGTATCAAGGATTATCCTTAGTTTACACAGCCAGTCTTACTGGTCCTAACTTCACAAACATCTATTTTGTCCTGTTGTATTTTACATAATTTCATGATTCAAACTCCCTGGCATATTTCATAAATATACTTTTCAGACTAACACAATTAATGAAAGCATTAAATAATATATTCCTTCAGTTTCAACTGCGCTTACCTCTCTTTGGCTAGGCCCTTCATATCAAAATTAAAGCTGATCGCTCTCTTACCCAGATTCACCTACATTATCAAAAAAACACAAAACAAAAAACACCAACAAAACCCCAAAACCTCAAATGAAGCACACACCAAAAAAACCCCACATTTCCTTCATCGGGAAAACCAAAGAAAAACATCAAGCCAAGTTTACTGAAAGTACGTTACGCTGGGATATACTGCATTTAATGTTAACCTGTTCTCATCATGAACAGATAAATCCTGAAAGATGCAACAGAAGTTATCAAACAGCGTTAGTACAGGAGGAGGAACTGGATTTCCTATGTAACAATAAGAAGTCATAAAACACAATTAATACACATGGAGTAATTTAAGAAACAGACCAACATGTTTTTAGATATGAGGAATAGTACAACTCATGAAACGAGTGATGCAACCCAGAAGTGTGATAGTTTCTAAGGTAAGAAAATTACATTGAAACCAAAAGAATTACCATTTACATGAAACCTTCAGGTTTGTTAATCATGTTCATCTGACAAATTTAATTGCCCATATCTTGAAGTATGTATTTCTACCCTTGAGTATTTGACACTTTCAGTGTCAAGACTTTCTGACCAATAGTAAAAAAACAGTGTTCATCACCTTAATACTTAATTCTTGTAAGTTTATTACAAATGCTTTCACTTTTCAAACTGTATTATGCTGAATTTACATGTAAATGTAATAAATATTATGAAAATACCATAGTCCACAATAGTCTAGATTACAACTCTCAGATATTTTTATAAATTTTGAGAATTTATGTTGTTGCAGTTATCTTGCTACGTAAAGATGCTGGCATAGCAGCGAACACGGACCCCAGCAAGCTATTAACCAAGAAGTACACTTCAGAAGAGCGTTGATTTTCCTACAAAATCCTAGAGATGCTCTTACATCTGAAGTTAGGGGTAAAATATTGAAGATACACTGTTTCTGAGCCAGAAAAAAGAGAAGAAGTAAGAGGAGAAAATAGCAACCTAAAATATATTATATGAATTACAAAACAGGAAGACAAGAAAGAAAGAACATTTTCCAATATGCTTCTGTTGAAGTTGCAGTAATTTTCAGAATGCTTAATTCCCATATAGTGGGTAAACTGAGCTTTGGCTCCACCTCTTCTTTTCAACAATGAACCAAACAAGCACTCATTACAAGCAGAAAAAGCAGTATCACTTCATAAAATCTTACATCAGTTTACACTCCACCTGACACCCTAGAAAGGAGAATTTCAACGTCAAAGCTCCCCCTCTAGGGACACCAACAGGTGGCACAGTTATATACAGATTTAATCTTTAGGCCAAAGTTTTTAGAAAGTAAGGAAAAGAGATAGAAAATAAATTAAATTTTACAGAAACCTAAGAGGAGCCTGATTTGCAAGAAGGGCTGGATACCCACTCTCTAAAAATATTTCCCTTTTAGACCTTTATCTTGCTGTCAGATTGCAAGACTTACTGTACTAATCAACAAATTTGTGCCTGTGTTTATGCATGTTAGAAAACTTCATTGCCAGTAAAGGCAATAACTTCTGTTGATGAAATCAATAATAGATAGGTTTTAGGTAAATGCTTTTCTTTCTCATTTATAATAATTACCTTACATACTGTGTGTGTAAAGGAATTTTGAATTAATCTTGAAAGCTGTAAGTAAGTTACATCAAGTAAGAAAGTACATTCAAGTTAAGAGAACTCAAAACCCAATCTTAGAGCGTGACAATTCCCAAAACTGCAACAGGCTACTGTCCTTAGCTGGACATGCCACAGATATCTTATTGTAAACATTACAGAAGCACTTAAGGATTCATATCAAAGCTTTACTTCGTCACATTCAAAGTACAGTATATCTTGTTCAAAAGGTCTGTGCAGTACCAAATTATTTTCTGAAAAGTTATTTCAGAATCAATAATAACAGACTGGAAACTGGGGTCCCAAAATGTCACTGATAAAAATGCATCAAATTTTAAAAATATGTTAATACAAAACCAGAAAACAGTGCCCATTACATGACCTACTGCAAGGTTCTCAGACAGTAAGAAGAGGTGGTACTCTGACAAGGCCATAGGGACAGCTCTGCCTCCCTTGGCACCTTGTTTGTTTGTAACCATTGTTTCTCAATCAATAATTCCCAATTAAATTCAGATAAATCTACTACTCTGTATTGATTATTTATATCTTCGATATAAAATACTTAAATTAACATTTACTAAAATTTTAGATCACAAGCTTCCCTACTTTATCATGTTTATCTATTAATCTTAATTGACATTTTAATATGCAACACATATGTGACTGCTACTTCATGAATCTATTAAGATCATCCTCTTGAACTAAAGTTTATCACACCTGCTATTGCATCTAGTGTCACATAATAATTCAGTAGGTTTTATAGCCCAATGAGAATATCAGTTACTGTATCTGTAAAAACTACACAGTCAGTTTCCACCAGCTCGGTCACACCTAGAGTCACTGCATTACAAGCCCAGGTATATAACTGCCCCCACAATAAATGCACTGATGGGTGGAAAAGGCAGCACTTTCTTGACCACACAAATTCATTAATTCTTTTACATTTTTCCAACATGCCACTTTAGGATTCTAGAGAGTTTAGGCAGAACTCACAGTCATGGTGCCAAAGTGACCCTTCTTCATTACCAGCTTCTTCTGGTATCTACTTTATGCATTAAAATCAGTGCAACCACTACAGTATTCTAATTTCTAACATAAAATTGCTAATTAAAGTTGTCCTCATGTAAGCAACTTTAAAAAGTTCTATTTTGAGTACAAATCTTTTTTCACTTTAAATTTAAGGTCTTGGTTCTCATGATGCTTTGACTGATAACTCTATAGTCTTTGGTATTATGATTAGTAAACCATTGCCAAATGTCTGCAGAGAAAGGTAAGTTTTGGCAACAGAAAACTGTGAAGGTTAATAAGTCATCATCAGTAAAAGATTATCTACATGTCTTCCTTCCCAAGCTGGCTGGTTTTCTCCCCCTAAGGTAACCAACATTTCCAGCAGACCTTCCCCTCTTTCATGGTAATTCTCCCTAATGGGACAGAGCAGTGCTTTGCCTTGACTAGCAATAATCATAACAGTGAGATCCCTTAAACTTCTCTTTGCGAAGCATAAAGCATTTTTCTTCTCACTTGATCACTAGAAAACAATTATATAAAATATCTGAAAATATCAAATTCCTTCCTTCATTCATGTAAGAGTGGCTAAGTACAAGAAGGGAACAAAGAAATCAGATCCACATAAACTGCTTATCAGTCAAATAAATGGCATTATACCATATGTGAGAAGGTTCCCAGAATTACTTAGTTCTGAAGGGTAAGTGACAAATGGACCCCAAAACCCTCCTGTCTCCATTAAGGAAAGACTGTACAACCTTCCCAGAAATGAGACAAACACTGCCTGGTCAGTGTCAGAAAATTAAAGCAGACAAAAACTAGAGAAACACCAAAACACAGTTACAACTATTAATTAATTGTCATGGGGCTGGTTAGAAATACTTACCAATACTTTTCAGGACCTCTGAGAACTGGTGTTGCTGTTCACACTGAAGAAGCGTACGTAGGGACAGTCTGAATTTACCAGTTACTCGAAAGATAGAACTGTTCTCTAAAAGGTTTTCTGGGACGGTTCTTGTCATTGTAAATTGCATATGGCTTCTTTATATATGTTCCTTTTAAAGAGACTACTAAAAAAGTGGAAACCTTAAATTGTTCCAAAATCAGCAGAGAAGATATCAAATATTCTGTGAGAAAACACATTCTACGCTTAACTTCTCTCTTCTGCAATGAAGATGAAGTAAATAAAAATGCCACTTAATGTAAGACAAATAATACAAGAATTACCTTTCTAACTCAGCAATTTTCTTATCTTTGTCATTCTTCTCGTTCTCTACTTCCTTGAGTATTTCTAGAAGTCTGTCAACCTCAGCCTGAGCTTTGCCACATTCTTCTCTATAGTATGATGCTTCCTTGTCAAGCTGTTTCATTCTGTCTGCAAATTCTGGATTCATCCGTGCCTCCTCTTCAGCCTCATGAGCCTTCAGAATCAAGATTTTTTTAAAAGTAAGGATGATGATAACTTACACAGCTTTAAGAGCTTTACTTCAGTATCAGAGATTGAATTTTTCTTAAAAAGGATTATGGGTGTTTCTGTTCAATTACAGTATTTTCTACAGAAGCATTATAAAAAGGAATAAAAATAACTTCATAGTCTAAAATTATACTCAAATGCTAACATCCTGCAGGGGGAGGGGATTTACGAAGGTTCGATTACATATTCAAGTGACCATATTTAAAGGGTGTTCTTCAAATTAAAAAAAATCTACTTGTAAGTCATTTAATTCACATTAAGCTTTTAAAGTGTTTCAATTATATTGGTAATTTCTTAATAAATCATATTCTCTCTCTTTCCCCATACATATACACACACTTTGTCCATGTGTATATATGCACACACAGATACACATATACTGGAATCTGTATCACCAGATGTTTCAAATGTAGTTTGAAGAATTTAAAAGGAAAAAATTATTTTTTATGCAGTGCTGTTTTTAAAAGACAAACCAATAAACTAAAAAGTTGCTTTCAACAGACATTTTTCCCAATAATCCTTTTTCTCTTATTGTTAATACTTAACCTGAAACATCAGAAGAACAAGCCCATTGGTGTAAACAGCACAAACCTGGCAAACACATGCAGGGATGGGTGGCAGTTTCACAGACAAGAAAGAACACAATGAATACAACAAAAGCAGTGCAGAGCCCAACCTTACTCCCATCAAACCTAATGGCAAAAACCCAATTAACTTCAATGGGAGCATGATCTGGCATCAAGTACTTTAAACTGTTGGCTGGAATAATCACAGACAGATGGAAACAACAACGCACTGCAATGCTTAGCCTACCCCTTGCTTCCCATTATTCCTAATTGGCATCTTGAAAGAGCAGGCAAGGAAAAAACAAGTAGTTTAAGGCAGTGCACATTAAACATAGAAAATTCAGATAACATTCTCTTAACATACAGGAATTATACAGAAATCCAGGATATTTAGAACTGAAGGTCCTCCAACTATCTGATGACGCAGAGAAGACATGGACTTACTTATCCTTCTCTAATTTCAAGGAATAGACAATGCAAGCAAGCAATGGAAGAAATGCAGGTCAAAATGAAACGTGTGCTTTGGAAAAAATTAATTTAAACTACAGATACTAGAAGGTTCATGTTCTTTGCAATGGATAAATTTTGTTGTATAAATAAAGAACAAGTCTCATTGACTGTAATTACAACAATTAAAATGTTGACATTACTAGGAAAGAAACTTAGGGTGCTTGCATGTAACAAATCATTTAAGCATGAGGATAATAAGAAAAAAAATAGTAGTTTTTAAGTGTTATTTACCCTACTGTTAGATTCTTATTCAGAAGAAATATTTTGTTACCAAAACGAACCAAGGGAACGACATGAGAAGCCTACAAATCCAGTGGCCTTGCTCTTCAAACTCTCTGTTTTGGATAGTAATACATGCTCTAGCCCTGAATTCTAGGCTGATACAGGACTCTCCTAACCCAGAGTTTGTTTCAAGGCAACATCCAAAGAGTATCTTGATTTTACTGTCTGGGTGAGATGCTAGCAACAGATACCTTTTCACCCTCATATATCTTCCTACTTCGATAATAAGCTCTGATTTATTTTATACCAGGTGTTACTTGTTTCAAGAAATTTACTCAGGGCCAATTATGTGAGAGACTGTGTACTAGTCTCCAGCTGCAAAGTACTTCAATTTTCCAACAGGCACATTAAGACATTAGACAATGTTTTATCTCTCAAAAATTAACACTAAGTGTTTTTTTAGCAAAGAATAAAAATAATTCCATTGGTTTGCAAAGGTAAATTCACTCAAGGAAAAATAAAAATTTTAAAAATAAAATAATAATAAACTCAGACAAACAAACCAGCTCACACCTTTAAGATACTAAGAAACCTCTGCAAAGAGGATGCTGTTCCCTATTGCTCTTCAGATTTCTCTTCCTCTCCTAAGGGTTAATTTAGAATTTCTCAGTTCCCCTCAAGAAGCTATCACTCTTTCATATTCCTCCCTGTCACCTTGCTTTCCCTTCCATTTATTTTAGTGTCCAATTCACTTATTTATCAGCCTTGATTCCATCATTTCATAAACAAGCAAAACACCCACCTGCCTGCCTTTAGCATACAAGAACTCCCAACTTCAGCTCTTTTTTTCCCCCATGCCAAGGTGCCAAACGTTCATCTATCAAAGAACATTCCTCTCACATAGCAGATCAGAAATTTAGTGAACAAATTATCTAGTGCATGGCTTATAACTAAAACATCACCTGCTGTATTAGATATAAACTCTATTATTCAGTTTAGCCTTATAATCCTTGCTCAATAGCATGCTTTGGAAATTAGTGTTAAGTTGGAGAAGTATTTTCAATTCTTGTGCTTTCTGTGATACTCATGTCACTCCATATTTGTGGGATGTAGTTTTGGAAAATTCTACAGCACACACTTGGTCACTGTATTTCCCTACGGTTTCCAATATGAAACAGAACTTGTAAGATATGATAAACCAATGTGATTAAGTATCCAACCTATACAGGGTTTTCAGGTGCACCGCAGATCTATAATATCACATATAAACCAATATAAACATTCAGTTCAAGGACAAAGATGAATCTAATCTTAAAAAAAGAAAAAAGATCCCAGTATCCCAATATTGCAAACCAGCAATTAATTTAGTTGCCTCTACTTTCACAACTATTTCCCATAGAATATTTTTGGACTGTTGGCAGGAATCAGATTTCTTCAAGGGCATTGCCTTAATGCAAGGAAAGGAAAGTTAGATAAAAATGAGAACATTTAACATTTTTAAAAAGAGCTTTCTGCAGGTGATACTTCCTTTAAGGGAATCCTCACATTGTAAACAAAGCTGCTGACACTATGAGAGAGCAAAGCACAATCCATCTGACATTCCCAAGACAAAGGCACAGAATTCAGTATAAGAGCCCTATTATATTTTATGGCTTTGAAAGATGTGTTTGGATTTGAACTAGGCACTTTTTTTTAATTGTTATATACAGATCGGGGTGATTTGTTGACAGATGGAACTTGACTTCTGAGGTCAAACAGTAGGCCCAAAGGAGATGAAAGGCAGCTCACAGATATTGACCCTGCTCCCTCCCAGACAAGGCAGATTTCTTTGGCTTGTTTTGCAGGCAGACAGTGGGAGACAAGCTTGGATCACTTCTAGACAGAAGCTTCATGGTTATCACAAGAATCAGAATGTCTCTGCCTACTACTGCTATCCTCTTGTCTATCCTTTTTATCATTTCTGGAACCCTTTTTCCTCCCTAAGTTCTCTGTTTTCTTGGAAAGAATATATTTTCTGGTTTTATGGCATTTCTATGGGTACAAGCAAAAGGTTCATGCATACCTTTCAGCAGCCAAGTAATTGATCTCTCAATGTATGTGTAAATTATAATACTTGTATGTGCAGATTATGCTAGTTTCAACCTAGCACACTTGTTTTATGAAGTTTGTCTGTCAGTCTTGTGACTGTGTTGTTATTTTTACATTTCAATAAAAATAGCATATCACTCTACCATTAGAAACTCACTAATTTTTACAGTGATTACATATCTGTTCTGATATTTGCTTAATAAGTACTACAAATACTTTAGAAGTAAAGGAACATTTCCATAGGTAAACCACAAATTTCCTACAGAAACGCTGTAATAATATGACACAGACATGCAGCATGAATTATTCAGTCTATATGATACAATCATGCACACATTATTCTGCGTAACAAAAATGGATGAATATAGTATTTCATTTTTAAAGCTTCAGACACATAAACAGAAATTAACCAAGTATTTCATAAAAGGAAAAAAAAGAAAAAGAATTTACATGCAAGAAATTACTTTGTAAGATCCTTCAAATTTTATTACTTTCAGTAATAAACTAAAAAAAAAAAAAAAAAAGAAAATAAATTTGCTGTAATCTTTATTTTTTGTAGTCTCATTATTTAAGATTTTCTATCCATTGCTGTGTTTAAAAAACATCAGATTCAGCCATAAATGAAAGTCTTGGAGTTGATACCTGTATGACAAAAGAGGTCTGCTCAGAAATTGACTGTTATTTCTCTAACACATGTGAACAGAAAAGCATTCGAATCTCAGTTTTTTAAGAACAGACTGTAATCTGGGATTTTGTAACACTACTTTCTCAACAACAAAGGTCAAGGAAACATTTTATGTTTGATGATCTGCAGTTATTAACATTTCAAATAACTGCTATTATGCCCTCTCAAAGAACAAAAGTGAAATCTTGGCCTTGCAGAATTCAAAGAATATGTTGCCATTAACTTCAATCAAATCACAATTTCATTTCAAGGTCTTAGGTGGTTTTGAGGGAGCAGAGGATCATTGCTACTTACATTGTTAAAAATAGGCAGATATATATATAAGCATGAGAAAAAAGAACAAGAAAAGTTTACTTAACAGAACCTGTCTCATGGACATATGACAATTGCTGCCTGGCGCCAAAGGAAATGGATCTTGCATCCATTATTTTGGAACTGCCAACAGGCTGTCCTTTTGAAAATTGAGCACTTAGAGGCAGGAAAAAAAAAGAAAAAAAGACTGACTTGAGAATACTGCACACAAATAGACTAGGAAGTAACAAACAAATTCCATACAGCAGAATGACTAATATTGAAATAAGGAATAGAAAGCATTTGTTAAAATCAAGATTAAAACTAAGACAAAAGAGACTCCAGTCTGAAAAGACATTAATAGTGGGAGTACAACTGATACAAATAGAAACAGAACTACCACAAAGGTGAGCCAAGATAATAGAAAAAAAGGAGTTTATTGTTCAAAGGTAAAAATTTCCTTGACCATCAGCGTGCTGGATGGTAGAGGTGGTAACATTAGGGCTTATGCTACTCACAATCAATTTATAACTGGATTCTAAAAGCAGTTAACCAATAACTTTAAATACAGCACATTCTGTGGGACTGTCCTTCCCATACATAGGGCATGACATTATCTATTACAAGGTTAGAAGTTACAAATCTTAGCACTAATAGGCTCCAAAGCTGGAATCCTGGTCCATGGGCATTCAGTCAAGGCAACATTTTCCCTAATGCAAAATACCACATTACCTGAACTACAAAATCAGTCCTTCAATAGGTACTATGATTACTAAGTAAACTATAGCTTGTAAATTGCTATTACACTTGCATCATTTGTTCTGTACTGTGATGCTCACTGCACATTAAATGTAACAGTCACAGCCAAAAAAATGTAAACTGTTCTCTGCAGAGAGAATGGTTGTTACTGCTTTACCTGAAATTGAAAAAGGGACACAGTCAAGTCAAAAGGGTAGATGTTGTGCAATTAAAGCAGATGCTGGGAAAAATAGTAACACTTAAAAAGCCCAAGTAATACTCTTTGGCTTTTTCAAAAATTGCCCTTTGTGTTCATTATTTTATATTCCAGCACTTTCTTTGATTAGATAGGACTGTTTTCATATTCCTAACATGTGTATGCTGAATGTATGCAGCCTTTTCAGGGTAAAACTGATCTGTATTATTTTAATTATAAGCATTTTTGAAAACAGTACTAGTCACTTCCTAGATACTATTACTTGCATAATCAACTCTGTTACTTAAGATAAACTGACAAAAGTTATCTAAGTTTGAAGGATCAAATAAAGTACTGCAGAAGGAGGAATTAAAAAGCAAAGCAAAGCAAAAAAAAATCATCTGCATGCTTTTTCTAATGGAGAAGTTGAGGACCCAAAGGCTAGGATTTTTTTCTCAGAATTGCTGCAGGTGCCTATTTAACACATTTCATATTTTAGAAATGGCCTTGAAGTCCACAAAGTTCATTTATTTGGGTATAATGATTACAGCATAGTGAGCATTAGAAGTATCCAGCAAAGCTCCACAGAGAAAGGGCACGAGACAGTAACGTAATGGATCCTCATGCTTTCATGTGTTACAGCGGGCATTTGAAAGAAGAACTTACTGGACTGTACATCTGATTGAACAACTGTTCAGCTTGCTACATTGCAAAGTTGTAAGGGAGTGAAGCACAGACAGGAAGAGAAGGAAAGATCCAGGAAAACAGCGTTAGCTCAACAAAACCAGTGCATTTGCACAGAACTTGTCATTAAAAAGCAGAAATTTAAGATTCTAAACATTCCTTGGTGAAAGTGAGAGGCACTGGGGAAACGTAAATGTTGACTTTGGCTCCTAAGAAAGAATAGCTGGAGTAAGAAATGTAAGGTTTGTGTTACTTTCCCTTTCTCAAGTTAAATAACCCATGAAATAAAGAAAGGTGTCCACTTTTGATGATACATTAAGTGCTGGTCTCAAGCAATGAATCACGAGAAGTGCTTTTGGCTGAGGCTGCAATTTATCACCAAAGCTTCAAAGATGGCAATAATAAAAGATTAATTAAATTGTATCATTAAATTTATTACTTTCTTTTTGTTTAACACAAGACTGAATTTTCTGTGCAGAAGGATATTTAAACAGTATAGCTGGGCAAAAAGTACTTTAGCAACTATAGAATGTCAGTAAGCAAGTAAATTTAAGTTAATGAAAAACAACAAAAGGAGGAAATTTTAAAGTGGATAATAACACTATATACATATACACACACCCACATATATATAAAAAACACTTTCTACCTATTAGGTAATTCCTGCTGTTCTTTCAGCAGTAGCAATACTAAGTGAGCAAAACTAAGTGAGCAAAACCTATGATATTTTGATAAAAAAAAAAAAAAATCATTGACCATTCTGATTGGGTTTATGATTTTTTTTCTACTTTCATGAATTTCAACCCAGAATCTTTGTCACAGAAAGTTTAATAAAGATGTCTATGGATTTAAACATTATTTTGTGTACAAAAATACAGCACAGTCGCATGAATAGTTACTCTTTATGAATATCTTATTTATTACTTTTGAAATGCATCTACTCTATAGAATTATAATAGTGTGTTTAGAATTAACATATTTTCTTCTGCTGAAATGAAAACAATCTAGTTATGCGACACTGAAAAATACTGGGTCTAATCAGGACCAAGTCAAAACTACCTTTATTATCAGCAAATGAATCTCATTCTCTCCAAAAACAGGAAGGAAACAAGGGAAGACAAACTTTTAACTAAAGTGGGCTGTTTGTTTTGTTGCTGGGCTTTTTTTTTTAATTTACAGATTATGTTTGGACTTGTTCTTGCACACATTTTCCTTACGGAATAGTACTTATTACTATCAGTTTTCATGGAAAACTAACTCCTAGCAAACTTGCATGGAATGCTATCTTCATATTTATTAGCTAATTTGTTCAAACATATACATCAACACTAAACTATAATAACTCTATAATACTATAATGAACGCGTCTCCTCTATAATATTTCTAGAAAGGAGTAATGGGTAAGCTGCATTCAGATTTCTCAAAGTATCAGACAGCCCTTTGGAGTCACTTTTGGAAATGAGATAAAACTGTACCCATTCCTTCTACTTTCCATAGTGGTTAACGTTCATACGTAAGCACACTTACGGAACACGCAGGTTAATTTACTGTGAACTATGTTGATGTTCCCTCCTACTGTAACTCAGACACATATGCAGAAATAACCCAGATTTATGTTTCAGTTAGTTTCCTAAGAAGTGAAAACATGGTGAAGGTAGTTTTCTGGGGACCAATTACTTTTAACACAGGATATTTACAGGTTTGAACATAAAGTATTTTATTAGAGAAAATGTGAATTGAAAATTACTGTTTGGAGTCTACTATCATTAACAGTCACTGTTTCTGTTCAACTAAACATGCCCACAAAGAAGGTTGTAACTACATTTTATTGTGGAAATACCTGGTCTCCTACAAATGTTGGATGAATTTCCATTGGGGCTTTATGCTGCATTTATGCTATAATAAAACTATTATGTTTTTAACTTTCATTTAATAATCCTTTGTATTTATGCACAGGGAACATACTCCCTTTTATACGAAAGACGGCCAGACACTCTCTGACTTTTATAAGTGCTTATTTTTCCATGACTCTATGATGTGTTTATATGTATGGTCATAAAAGATTGACTTAGGATTTCAAGTCCTTAAAGAGGGTTTTGATTTTTTTTTTTTTTTAAGTGATCTGTGCTTTTAGGGTTTTTGTAACTATTTTAAATAACAAAAGTAAGATATGTCAGATAGTAACGAAAAATACTTTGTAGTGAGGTGCAAAGTAAACAAACATATTTTCTAACAAAACAAAATAAAGGACTTCCCAAGAAATAGTTTCTTTGGATAGTTTCATTCTGACATCAATAGCATTTATAAGCTATCAAACATATAAAGTATTTGTGTTTCCATTAAAAGCTTTTGTATATGTTTATTGATAAAGATCACCTTCCTTCCTCTCTACAACCAAACACTTAACACAGACACCTAATTGCATATACCCATTCTGAATTAAAAAACAATAGAAGTATTAGGTTATGCTCTGGTATCCTTTATACTTTGCAATATCTTCTTCATGGGTAAGGCTATTTAAACAATACTTAAACATGCTGCAGGATACTATTCAACCTGAGTAAAGAGAGTGTCAGAATATTATCCTAGCAGTGGTAACCTTCACAGAACAAATTAACATTCATTTCTAGAAAATGAAAAATTAGATATCAATATAAAAAATTAAAGTTTGACATACACTTAATCATGAATTCCAGTGGGCAAACATAATGCTTAAATCCATCAAATACATCATGAGATTGGTGTTCAAACAGTGAGAGCAGACATTACCAAATGACACAGAAACTGGTCAAAGAAACAATGTATGGTAGAAAAGGCATCAACAAACTTGCAAATGCATTAAGCAAAAACTATTTGAACACGTCAATTTAAATAAAACCATGTCATAAAATACAGGATTTGTATGTTTCCCTTTAAATGCTTGCTTCCACTACTTGCTGAATAGAAATACTGAATTGCTAGCTGAAATAAACTATGCATTATTTCGCTTAATTATCACAAATATGTGTTTACCAACATAGCCAAAAAAATGCCAAAATAAAACCTAGCTACAGTTTCAGTTTTGGAAGCAGATTTTTTTTTTTTTTTTTAAGAGGAAGTACAGCATTCTTTTGACGAGCCTTTAATTTTCTCCCTTGCTACAAACATTTCAGTCTACTTCTAAAAGCTGTATAGACTCATATACGTACAAATTTGATAATTTCTTTCTGCCCTTCTACTTTCCCTCTAATGTCCTACTCGCAGTTCACCTCTTTTTAGCAGCTTCTCAGAATTCCCTCATATAGGTTTTCAGGATAAAGTGAGGCTCACTAGTGGCTTTGATACAAGCCCCATAAGAAAAAGTTATTTGATGCAAGCACCAGCAAATCGTGTAAGATGGCTAGATTTTAGATTTACTCCAGAAGATTTTTTTCTGATTGTTGTTGTTTGTTTAAGAAGGAACTTACCTTTTTCAACTGTGCTTCCAACTTACTACACTCTTCTTTCTTTTGTTCTATGGCTATTTCTAAAGACTTAAGTTTGGAGTCTCTTTTCAGCCCTGCTGATGCCAATGAAGATGCATGTTCTTTGAGATCGATTAAACTAGACTGAAAAATGACCAAGAGTAAATAGTTAATTCCTAGTCACCAGGACACTACCTTATTGCCAGCTTCATGACCACTCAGATCCTGTTCCCCCTCCCCTTCCCCAAAAAGAGTTGACACAGAGATAAGCATTTATAGCAACAGACACCATTTTGAGAATACAACCAATTGGAACTACAGGAGCTGGCACGGACTGAAACACAGAAACACTTGTAATACACACAAGCTGACATTATATTCTGGAGGTACGATGACTTTGAATTCTATTGATCTAACTGACAAATGAGAACAGGAGCAACACTGGAATATTTGAGCATACTGGAGGCTTATATAAAGGAAAAAATAGAGATAATGACACACAACTACGCAAGAACTGATGCAATATTTTACATACAAAAGTGAGTCCTATAAAGAATGCTTAAGAAAACTGCAGTCCAGAAGCTGACCACTGAAGTGGCAGAATTTCAGTACTTAAACAATTCAAGAGTGATCCTAATGCACTTTCTTCCATCACAATAACATAGATAGAAAAGCATAGATTTTACTGGGAAGACTGACCTCTTTTTCTGTCAGTTCAGCTTGTAAAGCATTAACTTTCTCCTTCAGGTCTTTGTTTTCTTTTTTATAAGATTCAATTTCTTCAAGTCTTTCTCTGTCATCTCGCTCCCTTTGCTCCTTCAAGCGCTCTATTATTCTTTCCTAACAAGGGAAAGTATTGCAAAATGGAAAAGTTGGGAATCATTTAAGAAAAGAGAGAATAAAATTTCTTTACATTAAGTAGCACTTAGAAAAAACAACCTTCAGAAGCAGAGAATAATTATGTTAATGGTATTAAAGTCGATGCAAGATTTCCCCTGATTTCAAAAGCATCAGATCAAACTTCTCAATAATTGATAAGAGTAACATAGCACAGAAACTTCATTAAACATCTATGCCAATATGAATATGTTTGATTACGTGATAAATATGGAAAGTTATTCATGTCATTAATGTATTTCCTATATTCATAAGTGGCTGAAGTCTTGAATAACAGTTCAAAACAGAGAAGTCATGACTGATTTACTCAGCTTGAATTTGGTAATGTTTTTTGAATTCTAGTAGACTCTATAGTGCTTGCAAGAAGTTTTCAAGGTTCCAAATCTATTCAGAAATCAATCACTAGCTAACCATGAGTGAATTGCAGTTTGCATGCCTTAAAAAATATTTTGAGAGGAAAAAGAGGATTACTATTTAAAATGCTGTTTCACAGAACTGGTCACCATGACTGAAGACTAGTATTAGAGAGACAAAGCTCATGCTGATTGCTTCTGTTCATAATTCCTTATGTTGCCATATATATAGACACATGCATACTATATATATGCATATATACACTTATATATACATATATATATACACACATACACACACTAACTTGAAGTTTAGCTTTACCTGACAGTATCAATATACCCTCATCTGTGGTTATACCTCAAAAAACACTACAGTGCAAGCAACATTTAAGCAGCTGTACATCCCATTCTAATTTGTAATAAACTCAGTCATTATAATGAAAGAAAAATATTAATTCATTATTGAAGTTGGCTGAAGTGGGAACAGCACCATTAAAACGCATATATCGTTCAGACAGTCCTTTCATTTGTTTTCTCCATACACTAGACATGATGTTTCTTAAAGCCCCATAGGATCTCCTGAAAACTATTTCTGTGGGGTTTTATGCTCAAGGCGTACTTTGCAAAAAGCCAACTATCAACACATACATGCATTAAAAGGAGCCTAAACTCGAGGCTGTGATTTTCATTCCAGCAGACTCCAACCTTGGAGTTAATCAAAACCCAGCTGGACAAGATTGTGGGCAAATTGCTCCAGCTGACTCTGCTTTGAGCAGTTTGGTTGGACTAGATGATCTCCAAAAGTCTTGGTTCTGTGGACTAGGCAGAGACTTTTATAGATTCTGTACCTCTAACGCTGGTAATTTCTCCTCTCCTCAGTCTCTCTCCCCTGTTTTCACAATTTATTCCTTTCTAACACATCATTATTTCTGGTGGCAAGTGTCCACCGGCCCTGCTTGTCTGTTCCTCCTTTTATACTGCTTAGCAAAGGAACTGCTTACTAGGAAATGGAATATAGTATTGCCAGAAGACAGGGAAGTTTTCTGTAGGTATTCCCTTTTATTTTCAGCTTACATGTATCTGCCCTTCGCAAAGCTGCTGATGAAGAGCTCTCATTTATTCAATCTCCTATCATTCCAGTGCTGTTTTATCTGCATGTACAAAGTTCAAAACTGAAAACCAGTTTCTGTATGAACTAAATAAATATTCTGTTATTTTAAATTACTGATTAAAAACTTGATTACACTTTAAATCAATTTTGCTTTAATGGGTCATGCATTTCCCTGAAAATATTTAAATGTCAATTAAAGAAATAGAAAAATTCAGCCTCTAATATTTATCATAACTTATCTGAAGTCTCTAATGTTTGTGGTTACTTATTGGACAGCTAAATAGACCATAGTGTAACTGCAAGTAAGCATATTAGAATTTTAACTTAAATCTTAATTTTCATATTTCCTTTTCTTTTGTTTTAAATATTTTTAAATTAACTTCTGCATTATGCTTATATAGCAAACATAAGCTATGATGCAAAGTATTTTATTGTGTAACATGAGCTATTAAGATCAAGTATCAAAGCAGATGTACGGTATTAATCTTCATAGGTGCTGCTATACAACTGGTCTATTATTTGATGTGTGAAACTAGGCCTAAATGAAAGACATGATATATTTCAAATACATCCCTTATAGAGACACTTAAAACATTTATCACCTTCTGATTTTTTTTAACTCCCACTTATATAATACTGGCTTCCAGCTGTAAGAATTTGCTTCACCAATACTTTAAAAAATGTATTTCATGAAGTATTTTATATTAAATATATATATAAAATATTAAAATTGAATGTTATTAGAAGGTTTTTAAACAATTAGATGAAGACCTTTACAAAGTAGCTATATTTAAGTTTGTAAATAACTTTATTTTGAATCTTTTAGACACTGAAAAACAATAAGCACTATACTGAACAATGCTAGAATAAGAATATTGGTATAGTTATTTTTTGCTGCCTAGTTCCTACAGAAAACTTTTTCAAAAGTGTGGAAATTCATAGTGCTACTTTCCTTTTGTATTTAGCATTCCCCTGACATCAGGGACTCCTTTCCCCAATCTACCTAACTGAACATACATGTTAGGAAATTAGTGTTACTGTAAGAATCTTCACAGAAAACAGTGTTTACTTATATAAAACCCACATTTCTACTTACTTCATTAAGAAACAAATATAATTGATGGCATAGTATGTTCCAGTTTGCACACAATAAAAAAGAGATGGTCAAAACTAAAGCTAGCAGCCTAGCTAAAATCAAATCTATTTCCAAGATATTATCAGCTGCCTATACACCAAAGACCGCTGGAACTGCAGATGTAGACTACTCTTGGCTTCATTTGGCCCAATGGCAAAATCTCCCTTTAAATCATAGCTGGCAGGGCTTCAAGACAGAAATGTGCTCATACAGAATGTCCTTCAACAGCAACACTGTTGAGTATTACACAAATGACAAACCAGCAAATGTATTAACTTTTTAAAAAAAAAATTACTATTTGCTGGCTTTTGCTAATATAGATCATGTGAGGAAGGCATGATATATTTTAAAAGGGAGAAAGGGAAGAGCTGGGGAACTACAGGCCAGTCAGTCTCACTTCAGTACCCGGCAAGATCATATAGCAGATCCTATGCCATGCTAAGAACATAGAAAATAAGGAGGTGACTGGAAATAGCCAAAATGGCAAATCATGCCTGACAAATTTGGTGGCCTTCTACAACAGGGCTACAGCAGTAGTGAATAAGGGAAGAGTGATTGTTGTCATCTGTCTGGACTCGTACAAAGCATTTGATGCTGTCCCATACAACACAGTGGATAAGTTGTTCAGCCTGAAGAAGAGAAAGCTGTGGGAAGACCTTACAGCAGTCTTCCTGCATTTAAATTCATCTAAAACAATGCTAGACAGGAACTATTTACAAGAACATGTAGTAATAGGACAAGGGGGAAATGGCTTTAAACTCAAAGAGGGGGGATTTTGATTAGATATATTAGATATACTGTGAGAATGGTGAGGCACTGGCACAGGTTGCCCAGAGAAGCTGTGGCTGCGTCATCCAGGGAAGTGTTTCAGGACAGGGTGGATGGGGCTTGGAGCAACTTGGTCTAGTCAAAGGTGTCCACTGTGGCAGGGGGTTGGAACTAGGAGATCTTGAAGGTTCCTCCCAACCCAAACCATTCTATGATTCTATAGAGTACTTCAGGTTATTCCGAGTAACAAAAAATATAAATCCTTAGCCCCCTGAATATTAGTGTTAGAATGCCAGCCTTCACTAAGTGCAACAGTTTAATAACCATTTAGAATGCACCTAGTGATATTCAGACTTAATTTTATACCATTTCCCTCTTAAAGATTTATTTACCCACATGATTTTTCTTCATCTATAATGAATTAAACATAACACTATTTCATCTTATTAATGAATAGTGTAATTCTTTTCTCAGTCAATCACAAAAGAAGACTAATTTATCTGTCAGCCGCATAAGGCTAAATGTCAAAAACGTGTTAAAAGGCCCTAATATACCATGTTTTACTTGATTAACAGCTAACTTGCAGAAATCCCAACAATGTGTTCTTGTTTCCGTCTTATTTGCATTGGCAAGCTTTCCTTATGCACTAATCTAAGACCTCACAGGTCTAATCTATTTAGAACTTTTATCACAGAAGCACTTTATCACAGAAGCAGGAACTGAACTGCCACAGCATATAGCTCTATTATCAGACATACTCAATTGCTTATCTGCTGTATGCTGCGACAGTAGGACCAACTTTATAAATATCAGCTTCATGAAAGCAACCTCTTGAGCTGCTTTGGGCCAGTCCAAGAGCTGAGATATTCTTCGAAAAGTTTCTTGTTAGAACATCAAGGAAGCTGATAGCACTTTTCCGCATTGTGATTTTCAAACTGGTTTGGTTTTTCTAAAGCTTATTTTTTTTATTGCATTGTAATTTATTGTTGTTAATTATTTTCATTCTTTATTTAGGAGGGGCTCCAAACTTAGAGGTTTTCAATTTAGTGATAAAATGCACTCAAAAGTGACTGCAGTTGTGCTGATTTGTTTCTGATTCCTGGCAAGAGAACAAATTATACAAGTAATATTGCCAGGATAACCCAAAAATTTAAAGAAGTTCATTTTGGGAAATTTTGATGCTGTTTTATGATGTCTACAAAGTTTTCTCAAGTATTATCAGCCACCAAGTCACTAACTATGAAAGAAAATCAGAGACAGATACTTGGAAAAAACTATATTCATGAAGAATAAGGAGCCACATTTCCTAATTCAGAGTCAAAATCTCAATCTGAGTATTTTCAAGAACAAAGCAGGAAAAACATAAATGCTCAAACATTTGAGCTTTTGACTTTAAAAATAGCTTCATAATTCATTTGTATCATATAATCGTATTTTTTCTTCCAATAGAAACTAAGAAAAGCAATTAAATTCCATTTCACTGAATTGTGGCTAACCAGGCTGCTATAAACTCAATTTCTGTTTTAAAAGAGCTTCTTAAAGTATTTTCTTCATTATTTTTTAAATTAAAATTCAAAAAACTGTTGAATTGCCAAAGAATGAAGGTAAAGCCAAAAATTTCACCTGATCTCAGAGGAGAAAACATGATTCAGCTACAAGGTTGCTCTGATACAGTTTCTAGGAAAAACAAATAAACAAAAACCAAGCAAGTATTTCCATGGAAACCAGGTGTTCTGGAATGAAAGCAGCAGCATCTTTTCTTGAGAGCGCTACAAATTTAGACTTATAAAAGTACTTATATTGATGCACTTGTTAACAAGAAGCTATCACTGAAGGGTTCTTGTTTTCTCCTATTTGGAAAAAAATCTATTTCCACCAGTTTTTGCAGTGGAAAAAGTAAATAACTATTAATAAAATCTGTAGGTCTTAAGAATGTTACTGCAGATGGGAAAAGCGATTAGAAAGGTTGCTGACTGAGAACAGCTAGGGTGAGTTGGAATGCTGGACACAAATAGGAATGACACACATATGTAAGAATAAAATGGCAAGGTATTTAGCTGCCAGAAGACACCAGAAAGGTAGACATACTAGTTCATCTGGAACTTCTATAAGATGCCTGCTGGCTTCTTTCAGTGTGTAAGTACGTCCCAGAAATCTACCTTTGACAGAAATTGTGTATGATTTCTATATACAATGAGCAATCAAAATTATAGAGAGAAGCTTTTACCATGTAAATTTCCTCTTCATTTTGCCTAATGCTCTAAGATCAAGTTACCCTGCTTCTCAAAAGCTGATATTAATTCTACTCTGCAGTGTTGCTTTTCTCCTCCTTTTTTAATCTAATACACTACTCATTCCTCAACTGTAAAAAGATTTCCCAGTGACTGCGACTGACTTTTAAAAGCTATAAAGCTCATTTCTTAGAAAGGGTTTTATTCAATAATTCTGCATAATGTTTTTCTAACAGTAACAAAGTAGCTTTTCTGAAGTAAAATAGAATGATAGGCATATCACTAACATAGTGAGTACTTTATAGACTGCCACCTTGCTTCTAACAATCTCTCTATAAGTGATTGAAACAGTCACCAGAAACCACAGCATAACTCAGCTTCACACCACATCTCGAAAGCATTGGCTTACAATAGATACCATTGCCTTTAGCAGCTGCAAAAAGACAAAAATCTCTGGCAGTGGAAAACATCCCTTCCAGCCCTAAGCATTCTGTGATTCTATGATTCATTGTATGTGTGTCTCAGAGTAGCCTGCAAACACTGCAGGAAAGATGCCATTCTCAGCTGACTGTATGTAAGCAAAGTGACTACTTTGCACAGAATTCAACCTTCCGGACCACCCCATGTGAATTTTAACCAGTTCCACTAGGAAAAACCACTAATCACACTGATTCTTTTAAAAAGTGTCTGTTCATATATGTCCATGCAATTCCAAATGAAGTTGACATAAACTGGAAAACCACATTTCAGAGAAGCATCTAAGTTTATCAAATTTTTTGAAAATATTAAAACTAGCATCATTTCTTGAACTTTGAATCGCCATTAAATCAATGAAATAAAGCTTGACACACAATTTTCATGCCATCAGGGTCTCTAGTGTTACCACATTTTAAGTTATCATACATCCAAAAAAATCTTACAGCACAATTTTTAATCAAAATCTGGGACAAATCCTCACTACAATATTGAAAAATAATACATCTTGAGTTTAGTAAAATATTACTATTTGTATGTCTGACTTTAACAGAGTATTTTATTTTCTCATATATACTGAACTTCATCAAGATTATAAAAACTTTCTTATATCTACTAAAGAATACATTTATTTCAAAGGTTTTTAGAATGATAGGAGAACAAATTTTACTTCAGAACAAGTAATTGCCATTCACTAATTTAGGTTAGGTTTTAACCCAGTACCTCTTAATCTTTCGTATTTCTGGCAATGAGAAGGTGACTATATATGATCTATTCAATACCTCCACACTAGCTGCTTCTACTCTGAACCCTGGCAAACTGTCATGAATTTAATATTTTCAAGAGAGAAATAACATTACAATTGAAGACAGATTGCAACTTAGCAAATTACCCAGCTAAGAAGTATTGCATAAGTGCAGTTTCTCTGAAGTGCTGCAGATATAACTGAGGCAGAAAATGGGATACAAATGGCTTTTGACAATCTACTTCATGCTCAGTCGCACGGGAGAACTGTCAAGTTTGCCATGAGACGCTTACTCTACTTTGTACATTGACAACAGTAGCATCATGGTTAAAGGATGGGTTTAAAATCTCAGCTGCCACTTACGAGCATTTTGGGCAAGCGACAATGTAGACTAACTGAGAGAAGATCATTTACATGGAGCAAAAACAGACTGAAAAGTACTTTGTGTCACTTTTTTAATATATGCAGTGAGTTTGGTGAGTGCTGTGTGCAGATTAGCAGTGAAATTTTAAAGTGCATGTAACTTTCTTTACTGCATAAATGCTGTAAACTCATCCACACGAAGCCACAGAAATAACAGTAATGCCAACTTTTCACTGTTGTTAAACAAACAAATGTTAGTAAGATGATGAAACATAGAAAGAAATAAAAAAATCCAACATTAGCATTTCAGGTGTTAATGCCAACACCACAGTGGCATTTTAGAGTCGCATACAGTCATAAATATCTTCATAGGATTACACACTGCAGAATGGCACATAATACATTAATTAGTTGCATTCATCTGTGCACATTTAAGTGAAAGATCTGTGAGCTGCAAAAAGTAGATACTTGCACTATTTTTTTTTGGCATATAAATTCGCTTGGATTACCTTGTACTCAAAGTCAACTGAAAGAAAAACCCTGACATCACTGAAACTGGGAGGAATGCTGCTGCTAATTTAAACAGTCCAGATTTATCCCTTTTGCTAGGTATTTTCAAATAAAAGGCAAATAGTTTTTTAAGAAAATGAAAATCTCCATTCTTTTATGAAATAGAGTTTCTCCTATAGACTTAGTGTAGGAGACCAATAGCGCTAACAGCAAGCCAAGGTAACAGGTGGTACAGTCACCTGGTGTTGGCTTTTCAGTTATGCTTTGCTTAACAGACAGAAGAACAGGATAATCAAGATCACAAAGTCATAAAAATACCCCAGACTCTACCTTCTTTTAAGTCAGGTGTCCATGCCTTCCAGTTCTTTCAGGGAACAACCACCCATCCTATTCACTAAGAGAAAAAATTCCCATCTCCTGGGTCATTTATTCCATTCCAATTTAAAAGGGCATCCTTCTTTACCGCAGAGCCATGTTTCAGTTCATTGGCTGGGAATCACCCCTTGCCCATCCTACCAGAGCAGAGGATCCTGCTTTCCTGACAAGGCCCAATTTTAAGTTAGTGTGGCCCCTGTTGAAAGGGCCACACCAACTTAAAAAGTCATTTTCTGGACACGCTTCATCCTTCATAGCAGCACGTAACGCTGTTTCATGGAAAAACATTACCTTTTCTGATAGAGCTTCTTCTAAGGTTGCTAGTGCTGTGTCTGTGTTACTAGAATCCGTCTGCAATGACTTCACTCTGTCTTTTAGATTAGTTAGTTGTTTGTCCTTGTCCCTAAGTTGCTCCTGTAGATTTTCAATCTGAAAATAAAAACAGATTAGAATATTCATCAGCCTTGTTTTAACAATCAAAGAAGGACTTGGGCGCTAGTAGCAATTGAATGTATACATATTACACATGATACATATGCCTTAGTACACTGCAAAGTTTTTACATGGTATAATGCCAACAGTTTTTAATTTCTGTCCTTTCTATTTTGTTTTCCTTTGCTAAGAAGTATTATTTTCTAGTAAATTATAGAAAAAATATTAGTGGGGTCAGGTATTTTATTATTTAAATATTTTCTGATATTAATCACTCTAAGGTACTGCATTATCTCAGTAACTCAAAGTATGTGTGGAATTACCCCTTTAGATTATTCTAGTTGCTGTAAGAAGCGCAAAGAAAGGGAGAGGCAAAGCAAGTTTAGTAAGCCTTAAATTGAGGGAGAAGAAAGACAACCTACCTATCTAAAAACCTCTTCTTCCATGGCATGCTGCTGTAAAGGAAACTCACCTGGATAGAGATCAGAATGTTTATATTTTAAACCCCAAACCCAGCAACAACAAGAAAACAAACCAAATGCCACCATTTGCGTTCACTTTCTTCATCTTCATGAAGATTTAAAGTATGTCACTCTATTTCAGATATTAAAACAGATTTAAATGGATCTAGTTCTTCCTCTAGTGAGTATTTAAACATACTGCTAAGGTACCTATAAACACACTGGTTTGTTAAACAGGTCATGATTTATAGAGTTAAGTCAGAAAGGTTTTGCACAAAAAATTGTCCACAAGACCGTACAGATTTTGGAAGCAAATCTGAACAAAAGGGCTCAGCTTCTGATTATCATGACAATCACTTTCTATGGTTGATGAGCTTCTGGGCATAAGGCAGAGAAGACATGTGGTATGGTATGTCATACGTGCAAATTTATTAACTGTTGGAAGAACAAACACCCTTCCCTTCATCCTACACTCCTAGTGCCACTCACTATTATGCCACTTGCATAAAACCAGAAACTGTTCCATGATACATATAACATTTGTTCTACAAGTAAAGAGTAAGAAGAAAACTAAGTAGTCTATTATTTTGTCTATACTCTAATAATAATTAATAAGTCTATATTATTTCTACTATTTGAATAAAACAGCCAGATATGCCTAAATCCATACAGTGTCATCTGTTCAAAACAGGTTTTAAATATGCTCTTAAAATTAGAGAAATTATTACTGTCAACAGAGATTCAGATTCTCACTTTCACTGGTGATTTTACACTTTGGATCATGTTCTGTTGCTACTGAAATCAATTTTTGCTGTTCATTTCATAACGCAATGTAATCTTTCTCATGGCCAGTATAACTTGATTTAAAGAAATTCAGATTTTAACAGAATCAGGATCCCTCACACTTACTGTTAATTGTATTTAGAGATTCGTTTGCAAACCTGAACCTGAATTCAGTGCATGTGCAGCTCTGCAGAATTCAACACTTATGTCAATAAAAATTTAGTCTTCATATACAAAAATGTCTCACCATAACCAAACACACTTTAATTTGCGGCATACTTTGGTGAAACTTCTCCTCGTGCTATATTACACATGTGCAGGAAAAGAAACATGAAGTTTTGACATCATATATATCTATAATTAACAAATCATAAAATCCAGAGTACAGCTGCGTGCACTGGCTAAAGCTTGTTTAAATAAGTTTAAATTTTAAAAGAACTTAAATAAAAATTAAATGTCAGTTTGGAGGAGCACATTCCAATTAGAAATTCTTTAATAACAGTATGGCAAACACAAGCACTGTAGATCTTTATGGTTTTTCTACCTATTTTGGTATGTCAGATTACTGCTACAGCCAAAGATTCCACTTGCTCTGTAAACTATAAAATACTGAGGTACATATAGAAAGATTTTTTGGGAAGACCTGACATAGAATAGCTCACTCTTGTAAACCACCTCGCGTAATATTTTTCTTCGTGTGTATATTTTATACAGATACAGAAATATGATACATGTGTTAATTAGTTAAGAACTTTTTATTTTATAGCATGTGTATTAGTCACATCTAAAATTACATTAACTGGCATTCAGAGGACTGCACACTATGTTTCTTTACTTCCATCCAAGTATTAAAGATTCCAACAACTACCTCATGACACCCTGTGGAACACTTCAGCAATTGCACATGTCAGTGTCACCAAAATAAATTCTCCAGCAAAAAGGGAAATAAAACAGGAGAGTGCATATTGATTACATGTTCTTCGAAACAAAGTTAGGATCTGGTCCTTTATTATCATCAGCTTGACCTACCAATTCTAGGCACCCTAAATTAAAGTACTTATTTCCTATGCAGAGTGCTTATCTGAATTCCACAGCATTTACACTATTTCCTTCCTCTTAAAACTAATTTAAAATATGATCCAACCCTTAACCAAGAAAACATGTTCTAAAATTATTCAGCATTTACAAAATTCTTTCCTCAAAGGTAAAGAGAACAGGCAGCAAATTAAAAACATCCCCACTGAATCACAACTGCTTTAAAATAAGTCATTCAATGCATAGTCCACAGATAAAATAAGAGGAAAGGATCTGATTATTCTTCTATTTGTGCTATTTAAATCTGAAGGAAATACTTTGATGGGAACAGGACCACACTGGTGTATGTGAAAGTAGAATCAGTACCACAGAGTATTTGGTTGTTGGGATGGGCAAGGGATTAGTAAAGATCTGCTAAGATTGCAGACAAGATTTTATGACCAGTTAAGCACAAAGAGTTCCCTCAAAAAGATTACGGGAGACAAAGAGATTGAGCAGTCTCACATGTTAAAATTTGGGAAAACAAGATATGACTTAGTTTTTCCTGGGGTTTTTAAACCCAGAAAGAACAACAAACCTTCTGGTAACCTCTGTCACTCTGCAGCATATATTTCGGCACAAGCACATATGCAAGGATACAATTTTATTGCTGAATAATGACTTACTTTTGTACATGCCTGAATTCAATTTATGCCAGGGACTGTTAAGACATTCTTAATCCTCAAGCACTTATGTTTTTATCTGTTAGGAAATTACTTACTGTGTAGTTTTGTCGACATGTAATTCTTAACTCTGTAAACTGTTATGTCCCTGTGCCATAAACTCTCTGATGAGAAACTGCCCCCAAAATTCGTTCTGTATTTCATACATGTTTATTCCCAGAAACTGACTTTAGTCCCTTTTAAAAAACAATGCCCTTAGAGATAAATGTCTTTCCTATGAGGCATCCTGTCAATAAACTGCAAGTGCTAATCTTGTCACTTTTTGGCGATGGTCTTAGGAATGTTTCTTAAATACTCAAGAGATTAAATTAAACCTCACCCACAAACAGATTTTAAAATTCTCCAGCAACCCAAGTTCTCAAAAGAAAACTACTTTCATTATCAAAATTAAGGTAGCGTACCCAGGAATTTGCAAGAAAATTCTATAATAAAAGAAAATGTTCCATGTTACAACAATTTGCCTTTAGAGATATGCAATAAAGTATAAGAGAGAAATTATCAGAAGCTTCCGGGGCCTAGCTAGTGAAACCATGAAGCCACATACTTTCCACCCAGCTCTGTATTTGAGTTTTAAATAACTCAAACAACAAGTATTTTGTAACACAGGGGTTTTAATCCTGTAACTTATTTTGTTCTATTCTAACTTTCTCTAAGATGAACTCTTTGAGATTCACCAAAGTGAATCTCAAACAGACAGGTCATGTCTGTTCCAATGAGGTAGACCAACAAGTTGGGGCTGTTCAGCCTGGAGAAGAGAAGGCTGCGTGGAGACCTCATAGCAGCCTTCCAGTATCTGAAGGAGGG